>JARHVA010010587.1:92500-151851 GCA_037957365.1 Torreya grandis
ACACATACATATATATATATATATATATATATATATATATATATATATATATATATATATATATATATAACAAAGCTCTTAGTATTATTCATCACAACCATAGTCATCACATATATAAACACTCAGTAAATTCATGCATAAAATGCATGATATGAATCATGACATCACACATGATTAGAATAATGTGTGATATGAATCACAAAACCACAAGCATAATAATCATGTAAATATGCACATAATTACATGATCATAACCCATACAAGCATTGAATACATGAACATGAAAGCTCTCACACATCAAAGGTGGTATAAGGACTTAAAAATAAAATTTTACATATTCCAAATGTTTGACAAAATGCTTTCAAGAATAAATGAGGCCAAATTTTGAAGTTACTTTTTTTTTGTGATGCAAGTTTACTTTTTTTTATGATGAAAGTTTAAAATTGTGCCAAGAATGATATTGCATCATACATTCCAATTCATATACTTTAAGCATAGTGATAATAATTTTTTTTTGGGTGGTATAAGAATCCTTCTTTCTAGATGAATAAGGTGGATTTCCCTTCCATCATGTTAGGTACCTCTACATTTTTTCACACAATTTCTTCCTTTGATTTTAACCACCTACTTGACCATAAATTTTCCTCTCCTACCTAGTTATAAATAAATTTATCTCTCTTTCCTTTTCCATTTCTTGGGAATAATCCATCCACCTCCTAAAATATTATTTATTTTTCATCTTTTATCACCTAGTGGGCTTTGATCCACCGCTATATGTCTACCACCACTAAATGTCTTCACTACCTTTATTATTATAGTCTTAATTGGATTTGAACTAACCACATTGATATAATCTCAACTCATCTCTATTATCTAGTATCATATCTATAAAATCACACAAATCATGTTTCAATTTTGTCTTCATAAATTTCTTTTACAATAACTCAACATACTTTGTAAATCCAAGTGATCACCCATATTCTCCACTAGTATCTATATGATAGTCCTTATATCCTATTTTCATGTCAAACAACTCTACTAATTTTTTTGTAACACCATCATTTTCTCCAATTTTAGTATTTAATGTGTTTGTAAAAATAGCATCCATATTATTTTGGAAGGTTGTCCCAACTAACATCTCTTCATCATCTTCTACATATGTTGGAACTTGCTCATCCTTTACCATCTAACTTTTACCATTTGATTCTAATGCTTGTATGATAATATTCTAATGATATCTTTAATTTAACCTCATCTATGTCTTCTTATATTCTCATCTTATTTATAATTTATACATCCTTCCTCCTTTTCCTCTATTTCACGAGTGGTATTCTTCTTCCCTTTTCCAAATGCACTTTGGATCAACTAATTTTTTTTGAATTTTTTCCATCTACCATTTCACTCTTTATCCATCACTTATGATGGATATTTAATGCATGCTATTCTCTATCCATTTTATCCTATTGATAAGGTATGTTTCTTCTTTCCAATATCTCTTGTAAGAGTCTTCTCTCTCACTACTAACTATTGCAAATGAATTCATGCTTGTTCATCCTCTTAGATATAAATTTGTACCATCACTTTCCCACTCTCTATTTTCTTTGTGTTAACTTGAAAACAATCCTCTATCATTAATATGTCTTCATTAATTAGTTATTCAATTTATACTCCAATGTTATCTTATTTTTTCATCTTTTCACTTTATTTCTCATACATATGAATGTGTTATATTGAGTCAAACTTTTGCATCTCATTTTTCATATTTTCCATTATTGGACCTATACATTAATCAAACACATTAATGGAATAAATAATTCTCACAAACACTTCTTCAGTCTCTTCATCATGCCTCATAGACATGTTGTCCAATTCTTCTCCCTTGCTTACATTTTTATCATAGCATGTATTTACATGATGGACTATTAAAGGTCCATTCCCATAAACCTCCATTGTTGTCCTCTCCCTATTATTCACTTAATGTGTTTCATATTACTCATATATATGCTATTCAACCATACCCCCCTAATGTGTATTCACTTGAACTTCATCCACCTGTACTCTTTCTTTCATAGGAACTAGAAACTATTTTTTTATATCCTCTTCATTTACTTTTATTTTTTAATCAAAGAAATATGTAACTTTCTTTGCTTATCTTCAAACTTCCTTCCCTAAAAAATATAAAAAATGAATGCATTTCCCTTATTTTTTGATGATATTATTACCTCTTCCTACTTATGGAATACAAAAAAATATTTCCCATCATCCATTCATTGGGCTTTATCTTCTAGTTGAACAACTATCACCTCCACATCCTTCTCCATGAGGATTTCTTCCTATATGGTCTAGTCACATATTTTTTTCTCCTTATTGGTTTTTGAAAACAAATTTGGTATTATCACATGGAAACATCAATTTATTATTTTATCTCAAGTCAATATTATTATCCTCTCTATTGAGTCTAAATACTTGGATTTACTTCCACCATTCTTCTTCAAAAACTTGGGTGCACAACATGACCCATCAACTTGGAAACCATATGTTTGAAAATTCTCACTTTATTATTTATTTTATCTTGTCTCCTCATTTGGATAACTACCCAATACATATCTACACTATTACATATCCTCTTTATTGTATTTTTATCTTTTTGGGGTATTTTACACTCTTCTCATCATAAAAATTTCTAAATCAATTATCTATTTCTTGAGCTCCTTTGGGTTGTCTCAACCATAAAACAAAATAAAATATCTAGTATTCTTACCTCTTTCTTTGACTTTGACTATTATTGGTCTCTTGTATTTATATCCTTGGCCTTTTTACAAATCATCCAACCTTTATTATAAGTATGCCAACCTTGACATGACTTCTTAATCATATTCACTCACAACTACAACAACTCCTCCACTTTGTACAATCTCCATCATATCCAATATGTCTTGTACTTCCTTAAAAATATCTTCAAAATCATTGAATCCTAGTTTTATTCCTCTTTTCTGTGCCATAAATTCTCTAAAAATAGGCTTCTCTTTCACAACCTACAATAGACTCAAATGGAATTTTTTTTCACAACCTGCAATAGACTTATAAGTGTCTCCCATTCCCAATCCAATAAAGTAAAACCTAGCTCTAATGCCAAGTGATATAGTCTAGGTTGGGGACCAATGAATTTAAATTGAGTCCTTGAAGCCAAAATGCAATTTTTCCATTTTATTATAACCCAATTCATTTTATCCAATCTTTTTTGGTGCATGTTTGCATGACAACCTATAATTCTCATCTTTTAATGAAAATTCCTAACTAATAAGCACGTAAATTACATAAAAATCAAGATATATTTGAATGATAGAGGATATTAGAGTAATGATCACGCAAAAAAATCTCAAAACCATTACTAACACATTACCAATCTCTAGTGAACCTTTCACAAAACTAAAATTACTATTTTGGCTAAAATGTAGTTGTTGGCCTTTCCAAAGCATACACACATACACATAATGTGTATATGCCTAATATTTTTAATTTTAATCACTTTACTAATGTTTTATCTTGTAGGATATTATCAATTCATCAATATCCCTAAGTTCACATCCTAAGGAGTGCACTAATGATGGGGTAGGATTAGCTCATTGTACTTTGTGAGATATGTTTGCATACTATTTTATCATACCTTCATTATTATCAATATGACATCTTATGGGTCTCTTTATGTCTTACCAGACTCTGTGTACTTTTTTTCTAGTTTTTATTTCCACCATATATTCATACTATATTATCCATGCCAATACAATTTGTTTCATGATTAGTTATCCATGTATCGTATCAACCTAGTTGATATAGTTCCGATTATTGTCACTATAAATTATACTATAAAAACCTTTAAAATATTTTCAAATTTGATTTTTGGATTATATATAGGTTTGGATCCATATATAAGATTTATAATTATTGTTTCTCATAACACACAACACTCATTTGCTCTATTTGCACTTGCATTTCTACCCTTAAGTAATAAAAGGAGTTAGAGGTTGAAGTCTTAATATTAGAGGTCTAATTTTGATAAATGTTACTTAAATATCAATAGGAGAAGTCTAATAAAGGATATACACCTATTATTTTGAGTCCCCAACTAATAATACCTAAGTTTTCATCTTATTGTTTGAGCTCTTCATCTTACAACATCTCTTACAAAGTACCACTAGAGCTAAGGGGGAGATTGATGCTCCAACGGGTGACTCCAAATGTGAGTATATCTATCCCTATTATATTTCCTTTATTTATTTATTAGATGTATCTGATTTGGTTATTTTTATATTATATTTATGTTCTTCATCCTTACTTATATTTCTCCTTATACCAAATAATCTAGTATAGCTATACAATTCTTAGGCTTACCATTTTAAACCTTAAATTACATTAACAATCCATTGGTTGAAAATTGTACCATTTATTTATTACTTAGTTTAATATTTACAACTATCTTGGATCTAGGTTACCCTTTTTCATCAATCCCTTGCATGTGGCACCCTTATTATATCCTTAATACACACCTTTTGTTACCATTTTAATATCATTTGATTTATCTTTGGATCTAGTTAGAGCCATAACATGTATATTAAACATAGGATTTAGAACCCTATAATCATGACATTGATTATGGATTTACATTTGATATATATATATATATATATGACCACCCTAAGCATCATCATTGTACCATTCAAATATACATAAGCTCTATTGTTATGAACTTTGTTTTTATCATACTCTATAAAGAGAGAAGTTTATTATTGGTCATCCTAGACCACACATACATTATATTGAACCCAACTTGAAACATATCCCACCTCTAGTTGGATCATTTTCACATTTTTATTTTTATACTTATTATCATGGTCTTCATCATCACCATACATCTTGGTGAAGATTTTTATCCAAAAGGTATTGGCCAACTTTAAATAATTCCTTGTGTCTGAAATTGTATCGACTAATCCAGTACAATATTTACTATTTTCCAAGTTATATTAGACAACCTAATAGACTTTTAATTTGATCTAATTTCATCAAACATCTTGTTACAATCTTAATTTCTTAGTTTTGTTCCTATTATATTGGCCTACTAAATATAGTTTGTTTCTAGTTTTATTATGCCACCAACTTTATTAGCCAAAGAAATTATAATTTATTCATTCACTTTAAAAATTCAACATCAATTGGATCAATCTAAAGATAAAATTGGCTATGATTTTTAAGGATTTTATGTTAATGTCCCTAATTATATGGTTTTAACTAATACCCATAATAAATCTAAATTCATGCCTTACAAATTTACTATTTTTTAAGATCACCCTACTAACAATTTTAATATGGCTTCCAATAGATCTAAATTATATGAGCCACATAAAATATTAGGAAGCTTAAGAAATCCTAAGTACTTGAAGCCCACAAATCCAAGGGTGAAGAAGAGTGTGACCTATAGTATACAATTAAAATGAAAATATTTATATAAGAGCATCTGAACATAGGGGAAAGGAATATATGGTTATCTATCACATCATGATGAAACCCTTAGTATAATTTTCTCCTTCCCCTAATTTTAGTTTCTCCACAAGACTTGGGGTGAATCAATTTTTGAATTTATTTTTGCTTCGTTCATACACCATACCTAGTATAGTTATTAACATGTCTAGTTTTTCCTTTAGTTAGACTACACAAAGTGCCCATATCAATGATAACATTAATGTTGAATATATTACATCATAATAGGCCACTCAAGCCTCTCCTTCTAACCAAAATAATTATAGTCCTAACCAAATATTCTTGAAAGTAGTTAGCCAAATGGCTACTTTGAAATTTTCTAATAATTCTAAAATGTAATAATTACACAACCAACGTATGAATAAAATTTGAATCTCAACATGTTTAGTTGGAAATTAAAAATCAAAATTCTTCACCACCCACCCCCCCCCCCCCCCGCCTTATATATTCTCTTGGAAGCCTCATTTCATACCTCCACTTCATAACAACATTATTAAACAAGTTTAAAAATAATATTACTCCCTTAGATTTTTGAGATTGATATTAGTGGAATTAATTATATGGACTCTTATAATGTATCCATTGATCCCATGCCACATATGAAGGTTGTTTGAAATATTTATAAGGATTAGATCAAACTTAATGCTTTTGCCAATAAAAAAATAAGTCAAAACCCTTACTAATGATGCTTTAGAATGGTACAATCAACTTAAATATAGATCTATTACTAGTTTAAAATACTTAATTAACACATTGGTTTAAGAGTTTAAATCTAGTGTCTTATCTAAAAAAGCATTAGTTAGCTTTATCAATTATAAATAATAAGAACATGATACTACCTAATATTTCATTAAACACTAGAAATCCTTAGCTAACAAAGTTGAGCATAACATGAGAGAGGATAACCACAACCACCTTTTCAATACTACATTAAACACTAGATTTAAATACATTTTTTTGTGCTTCACTCTTAAATATTTGGATGAATCCTTAGACCAAGCTAAATAATAGGACCATCTCCTAAGACAATTCAGAGCTTTTCAACCTAAGCATGTAACTCAAATGCCTATGAGAACTAATAATAATCATGTTACTAAAGATGGTGTTAAGAATACTTATGAATTTAATAAAAATATTTATTTCATTATACCAAGAATCTCCAACAAAATGACTCCCTCCAAAACCATAGTTGGAAATCCCTTCAAGCCTCCTCCTCTTCCTCACAAATCAATAATTGTGATGTCCATCAACATCTTCCCATTGATGAGCTTAGTAGATGCCTCCCTACACTATCACATATATTTTTTGATGCATATTTTCATAATAACCATTGGCATGATACCCAAAAAGATTTTTGGTTCTAAGATAATTGGGAACATTCTCATGAAGCTTGTAACCAAATTAAACATCTAGCATTTGAGTTTCTACTTGGTCTCAACATTGATCGTGAAGCCATGATTAGAGAATGAAACCAAGCCTATGATAAGGTTGTTAAATATCATGAGTCTAAATTCAAGTGTGAATCACTTAACCAAGCTAATTCTTACCTTGAAATTTATACCACCCTCTTCCTAATCATTTTAAAAATCAACAAGATAGTAATCAACCTCAAAGTTCTTCCCAACTAGGTGTAAATGTTTTTGAAACCATATTTAACCCTCACTCTTATGATGATGAGGAGAAATTGGTGAACATGAAAAATATGAAGTGTGTGGTCTCATTTATTGATCTTCATCGCATTAGGTCTTATGTCCCTCCTACAACTTATAGAGCTATTTATGATTATCTTCCACATCAATTTTAAATTATTGCATCTAGAAAAATCATCACTTATATTTTTCCAAAAAATTAAAATATATAGACCAACCATTACAATTTTTTTGTTGATACAACTTTATCATCCAATCCAATACATATCCTTGTTTCCATAACTATAGTAGCTAGCCTGATACGGTTTCTATTTAACCCTATATATACATAATATTTTTAAACTTTATCAATTATTGATGTTTTATCTCTTGAAAGAACTCGTCAAGTCTTAATCTCTTTGAGTGCATACCTTAAAGGGTCCACTAGGAAATGGGTGGGTAGACCATTGGAGTTTTGTAGGATTATTGTCTCCTATACCACCACTTGCTATCTACACAACCATCTCCTAAAACACTTCCCTAAGCCTTGTCTCCTCTATTCCACACTCTTCCAACCATTTAACACATTTATTAGCCCTTTCCTAAGATTAAATCTCTTTTTGATAGTTTATGCTACACTATCAGCCCCATTGATCCTATACTCAAATTGATGAAGCATATTTTGGGTCTACGTCAACCCTTATATGACCTAGACCAAGACTTAATTTTTTTTATCAATAGCGATATAGAGTTGATTAGGATGACCCTATCAACTAAACTTTTAGAAAGGTTTAGGGTTATATTCAACTATATATAACATTCATTTTATCATTTATTTAGGAAGAGAAGAAGAAAAATATTATATTTTGATCTGCTTATCCACAATTCTACTTGAGGAGCATAGCTTAGGGTTTAAATAATTTATTTGGAGATATAGAGCTTGTATTTTGGATAAGTTTTTTAGATGCATAGAGAAGTTGTGTAGCCTAGAGCTGAATTATCCTTGTTATCCTTACATACCAAAACAAACTATTATTAAGCACTTTAGCTAAGGGAAATATTGAGGATCGATAGATTCATATTCAAAGTTAATTATTCCTAATTTTTTTCCTCCTTTATAAGAGTATATAGATTTAAATTTGAACTTATCTCCCATGTATTAGGGCTTTACCTTTACATATCTTAATTAGGATTCTCCTATGCATGTTTAATTTTAATGTTTATTACCCCCACTTTGTGCCACAAGATTTGGTGAGTAATAGATTAGATTTTACTTTACTTTTTCATCTAATTTTGTGAATATGAAAACATAGGACCTAGGTAGGGTTATTGCATAGTGTTTCTTGACTTGAGGCTTTGAAACCCTCTCTAGTGATGTTATCATGGTAAGAGATCCATCAATTGGTGTAGTGAATCCATATTGGTCATGACCCTGAATATCTAATGTATCAAAAATTAGAAGTATAAGTAGGATTTATAATCTTTGAGCTAGGAATGATTAATAGATTAGTTACATTACCCTTTGTATACATTCTAGTGAACCCAACATGAATCAAACCCTTGTAGGTTTTCTTTCACACTCTCATTTTGTCATATTATATTTTTCTATTTTCTCAATACTATATCAAATCATTCAATATAGTTATAACATTCTATGCATGGGTTTAACACATAATTTCTCCAAAATGACTCTATTCTATCTATGCAGGTATTCTAAAAATATAGGTTATTGGATTGATCTATTCAGCATAATATTTTTTTAGCCAAAATTTCCATACATAGTCAAACCAGTCGACTCTATTCTCTAGGTCTGCAAACTTAGTAAAGTTAGTTGACTCTATTCACAACTTATTTTTAAGCATAAAGGTTTTGCAAACTTCATTGAACTAGTCAACCCAATTCTCAAATTTTTTGAATCAGCATTTAAACATCACAACATAAAAATTTTCAATATAAACATATTTAATCCCATCAAGGTTCCTTCTTTCTCTCTCTTTCATTTCAAATTTTCCTTTTTAGTACTATTTTTCATAAGTTTGTAGTATGTAAAAATTTAACCCTACAACCAATTGAGTCAACTTGCTCAACACAGTTCTATAGTATGTCTTTTATCTTAAAGACATAGTAGACTTATTAGACTATGTTATTTCAAATCTCACCTCTATAAAACAACAATGACCTAGTTAACTTTGTTCTACACTGTTTTCATATAGTGTCACTTGAACCCACTCTATACTCTTTTTAATAAAGGAATTAACCTCTATTTTTTAGTAATTAGTTCACTTTTCCCTTTCAATTATTTTCATGCTTAAAATAAAAAACATAGGTTAATTAGGTGGATTTCAAATTACCAATTTAGCCACACTATTTCTCTCTTTTACACACACTTCCAAATTACTTTACATTCAAAAAGCATTAAACATTTGTCTTCCTAAGGTCTACCTACTTTGATTTCATCACTAAATGGGGAAGCCAACTTGGTTTTATGGCCATGTATAAAAACATGGTTGATGTTATATATTTTCAAATCACCTGATACCCTTATCTTTATGATATTATGAAGTGAGGGGGTGGGCACCAATACCAATCTAGTACCATCACCAATAGAGATCCCTTTTAGCCTAAATATCTATAAACTAGACTTAGATTGATTTATAGTTCCTTATTTCAACCAAATTCCCAATCACATTAAATTTAAACTTCACTATAACTAAATAACAATTAGGATGACCAATTAGTTATAATTTACTTTCCAATTATTGCTTACTCTTTGATCATTGTATGTTGTATTGCAAAACTTGTATTAACTAGTGTTGGTGCAAGGTTTGTGTTGTGTTCTAGTTGGATCAATTACATTAATCCAATTGTTTGTGTGCTTAATTTCATTTTCTGAGTTTTTATCTTGTAAAACCTTTCTCTATTTTGTAACACTATCATTTATGTCAACACAAACTCTTACAAGTTATTCAAACTTTCTACCTACAATACACATTCAACCTATCCAACTGTGTATCCTTATCTTCCTATTCAATCCCTTATCTAAGCAGTACATAGTCAACCTATCTGATTAGGTCTTTTTATTCCTTGGCATGTTCCCTATTCAATAGTACATAGTTGACCTGTATGACTATGTTCTCTTTTTATATGTTTCATTCCTTGATTTATAGATCACACCCAACTGATTCGAATCTGTGTCCTATTTTTTGATCTTTTCTTTTCATCAAAATTTTTAGCCTCCTTTTCTCATCATGAAATTATTGTTTGAGAATAATATAGAGTTAAATCCAACAAACATGATGAGCTTTATCAATCCCAATAGGTTTCCAAAAAAACATCTTGTAGCTTCCAATTTAGATGAAAGCAATGTGTATGTGTCCACTTGCACTACCAATTATGGGACTTCTCCTCATTGATCATTAGTTCATAATCCTCTTTTATCCTTAGAAGATGAACCTAAATTATAGTACACACCTAAAATTCTCTTCTTAATTAATGAATTTCCTAAACATAAATGAAAGGACCCTTCAACTATTTACAATCTAATGATATGTGGTCAAGTAGAATAACCTCTCACACCCTCCCCTACATTTTCTCATGAATTTGGGGTGATACAGTCTTTATTTATCAACCTCTCCCCTATATTTTGACTCATGTCCACACTGTGACCTCTTCTTCTATGATATCTTTAACATCCATGCCAAGTATCTCCACTAACATTATAGGTTCAACTTCTAGTGGGTCTTTTCCAAGGCCCCTCATACTCAACCATGCCACTAGTGAATCATTTGCTACCAATTCCAATCATGATACTAGTGCTTCTTTTTCCTCTAATACTAATCATTCCACTAGTGCATCTTTTCATACACATGTTAAACATGCTACTAGTGCTTCCTTTTCTACCAATGCTTCTCACACCATTAGTGTTGCACATATTACTACTCATAGTGAAACCCAAGCCACTAATACCAATACAAATTATCTACATGCCACACAAACTAGTCAAAATAGCATTCAAACTCATCAAATCTTATTAAAAACTCTTAATCAAATGAAAAAATTTCAAACCAATAATGCCAATCAAATGATGCAGATACAAAATCATCTCATTCACCTTTAAAATCAACCTCAATAATTTCTATGGACAGTGAAAAATCCAAATTACCCCAACTCCCCTTTAGGGATTCCCATGTTAACCTCATTCCTCAACCATCCCTCACCAATAAAATGTAAAACATCTCCAAAATGAACCTATTATACCACAAATTAACAATATAAAAATAAGAGGTATCACACCTACCATCAATTACAATGGGTCCACTGATCCTACCTTACAGTTAAAAACATTTGGCAATATCTACAAAGATTACATCAAACTTAATACTTTTACTACTATTAAGCTATTGGTTAAAACACTCTCTAAAGATGCTTTAGATTGGTACAATCAAATTAATTCCCATTCTATCACTAACTTGGTAGATCTGATTAACTCCCTAGTACAAGAATTTCAAACTAGTGATCTCCTTAAGAATACCTTAGGCCACTTCATCAATTGTAAGTAACTTGAAACTGAAACAACACAAGATTTCATCAAACAATGGAAGGCCTTATCTAATTAGTGTGATAATAACATGATAGAAAATAATCAATTTCATCTATTTACTAATGCTCATTATCCAAAGTTGCACTATCAGTTTAGGACTCTCTCTCCCCAAGAACTTTGGAAGAAGCCCTTGACCAAGAAAAGTGCCAAGTATTTCTCATGTGCTAATTTGAGCCATCCCAACTTCCCGTGGACACTCGCATGTTCATTAAAAATAAAACTAGTCATGTTACCAATGATCATGTCATTGATAATTATGATACCATTCACAACATTCAAGTCATCACTCCCATCAAAGTTATGAAGCATGCTCCCCCTCCAAACAATACCCCTAATCCTATATTTTCCCAAATAAATAACATCAATATCTACAAACCATTATCCTTAGACAAGTTTAAAAAGTATCTATCAAGGCCTCTATGATGAGAGCTTAGCCCCACCTATCTTACAAAATTATGGTATGATCCAAACAATTTTTTTTGGTTTCATACAAGTTAGGGGCACTATGATGAGAATTGTAGATAATTATGTAATTTAGCTATGAATTTTCTCCTTGGCCTAGATTTTGATCATGATTTACTCATTCTTAAATGCCAACATGCATATGATATAGCCTTTAAATCTCATGAAACATAAAATAAAAATCAACCCTTAAACCAAGCTAATGCTCATCTTGACATATATAAAGACCCTCTTCCTAATCATGAAGATAGCAATGACAAGCCTCCTCCCTCCACTAACAATGTTGAAAGTCTTATTGACCAAACTGCTATAGAAAATTAGGTAAATATGATTAACATGTGAAGGGTAGTTATTTTCATCGATTCTACTCCAACACACATGCACCAAACCTCCCAAATATTTCACATCATGTCAGGGGATCTGTAGCTCTACCATTTAGAGCACAATTGATTACTATCTTATATGCAATTAAACACGGAATTATACCAGAATGATAAAGTAGCTAGAAACTTGAGACAACAAAGAATTTGAGAGACAATACACACTCTTGTATTAAATACTACTAGAAGAAAATACAATAAGGAAGATGCCACTTCTTCCTCCACCTCAAAGGCTTGCCACACCTCAAGACCTTCTTCCCTCTCTCTCTTGCTCAACACAACAACTCTAAAGCCTGAGTTGCTATCCCTCCTTAAATGCTTCAACTGATCTCCTTGACCTTACACCTGTAGATCTCCTTGACCTTGCTAGCTTCAATGCTTTTACTTGCCTTAGAATTATATTTTACAATACATGCCTTATGGGTCTATAAATAAGATCCCATGCTTACAAAAATAGAAGTCTAACTACTAAAATTAGACACACAGCTCGCGACTTAAATTAGCCCCTTAGCATGCAAACACTCGGTTCAACTAACTGACTGTTCGTCAACAGCAGTTCCAAAAATACACAGGTGACCGACACCGGTCCCTGTTGGTCTGGTGCTGCCGACATCGGCTGACTTCCTGCCGTTGCCAGTCTCCTTCTCCACTGCACTTGACCGACGTTGGTCATACTACCGATGCCGGTGGCTCTGGTTCTTCAGCATCCTTCCTTCTAGTGTCTACAAACAGTTGAAGCTTTTAGCTCCACACCACAACAATCTCCCACTTGGAGATAAACAGCTGCAAATTGTACCTATACCTGTACACCATCTATTTTGTTCCTTAGGCTCTGTATCCCTCTTCAACGTCACTCTTGAAGACCAACCACCACGCAAACCTATGATGTAATCCCTGTATCTTATGCCACAAGAATTTTGTTGCTCCCAAATTCTCCATGACATACTTCTAAACCAACTCTACCCTTAGCTCAGAAAACTCCCTGTATATGAAACCCTGCAACAAGTAACACAATACAGTAACAGGATAATGTAGCTAATATTATCCAACCTGGTAAAGATAAAATACAATGGTCAAACCTCCATTGTTCTACAGCATAATCAAGACCATATACCATAGCCTTCTATCTCATGTATCCATCCACTCTCTTCTCTAAAACAGGAATCCATCCCTCTATCCAGTGCTTTCTTCCAGCTGACAACACTACCAACAAATACCTATTTGGTTCTCCAAGGACTCACACTCCTCATCCATGCCAAGCTCCCACTGTTTCTGGATTCTACCTGCATTGCTTCTTCCATCTTCCTAGTTCGTGACTATCAGTAAGCAATATAAAGAAGGTGAACAACGAATATGAGGTTCACATACCTTTCCTAACCTCCACATGGGTGTTTGAGACTTAATAATTCACCCAACATCCGTTCCAGTGACCGATCTATGCCATCTCCCAGTCTGCTCCCGACCGATGTCGATTCCCTGCACTGACCCTGACTACCGACGTTGTTTCCCTAGCCGACGCCGGTGTCCCTCCTGCCGACATCGGTCCTTATGACCAACGTCAGACTTCTCCTGTTCGACCTATCGACCCTGTTGGTCTGCACATGACCGATGTCGATATCTGGATGACTGACGTCGGTGCCAAGCTACCGACATCGGTGTTTGTGTGTTCCTGTAAGTGATGAAATTTTCATCCATGAGCTCTTCTTGGATCAAACCTCTGTCCATGCTTCCCTACTCAGACTTATTCAGCCCCTGTGACTGACCTCTGTCCTTCATCTCCTCCATAAACACCAAGGCTTCTTTGTTCCTGTCAAAAGCATCAAATTTCCTCTTTTTGCAATGAACTGTATCTGTGCTTTCCAAATTTGAACACATACCTTTTGAATCAAGAACTTACATTCTCTTGTGACCAAGCCTATTAGGCCACATCTTCGAATCTACACTAGAAGTAGAATCAGTAATACAAGTAGACAGATAAAGAGTATCTACTTTCTTACCTCTTGCTAGAACAAGTGCTCCCTTGGTAACCTTCCAAGAATCCACTGTGAGGGTTATTGTGCATCCCTCATCTCCTAACCTTCCTACAGAAATCAGACTCTGCTTCAGAATCGAAACATGCATGACCTCTTTCAACACCCACGTGTTGTCAATCTGCAATCTCAGCTGCACTTTCCCTTTGCCAACTATCTGACAAGGTGTACCATCCCCTAAATAAAGAACTCCAAAGTCTCCTTGTTCATACTCGTAGAACAAATCTCTGTTTGGGGATGCATGAAAAGATGAACCAAAATCTAAAATCCATGATCCTACCTGACTATCTGAAGAAAGTATGAGAGCATCCTGCATCACAATATTTGCATCCTTTGCTTCTCCCATACCTGCATGTTGATTCTCTTTATCTCTCAACCAACACTCCTTCTTTATATGTCCTTTCTTTCCACAAAACCAACAGGTAATACCTTTGGACTCGGATCTCCTTCTTGACCTTGATTTCCCTTGCTCAACCTTCTCCCTTTGCCTTTCCCTGCTTTCTGCACTTAGAGCATTCCCTGATGATTCACATGTGCTTCTCCTACGTATTTCTTCATTCAAGATCACACTCACAACATCATCAACTTTTAAGATTTTAGAAGCAGATGCAGAGTTACTTACTGGCATAACCATACCGTCCCAACTTTCAGGCAAAGAACATAAAATCAAGAGAGCCTTTACCTCATCATCAAAAACAATATTGACTAAAGCTAGTTGGTTTACCAAACCATGGAAATCACTGAGATGAGTATGTACCGATCCACCTTCTTGCATTTGCAAAGTAAATAGCTGCTTCATAAGGTATACCTTGTTAGAAGCCGAGGGCTTTTCGTATAGATTCGCCAAGGACTTTATCAACTCTTTCATTGTCTTACACTGTGATAAGCTGGAAATCACAGATGATGCAAGGCTCAACCTTATGGAACCAAGAGCCTTTCGATCAAGAACGTTCCATTCTTCATCCTTCAAATCCTGTGGGCTTGCATGCAACCCCACCCAACGGTAAGTATAAATCCTTCTGATACAGATAGTTCTCAATTTGCATCCTCCAGTGTTGATAATTCTTGCCGTTAAACTTCTCCATTCGTAGCTTACTTTCTCCTGCCATTGTTGAACTCCCACTCAATCATAAAACCCTGTGAATGACCTGTAATCAAAAACAATACCCTGCTTCCTGCAAACCGTAGCTCTGATACCACTTGTCAGGGGATCTGTAGCTCTACCATTTAGAGCACAATTGATTACTATCTTATATGCAATTAAACATGGAATTATACCAGAATGATAAAGTAGCTAGAAACTTGAGACAACAAAGAATTTGAGAGACAATACACACTCTTGTATTAAATACTACTAGAAGAAAATACAATAAGGAAGATGCCACTTCTTCCTCCACCTCAAAGGCTTGCCACACCTCAAGACCTTCTTCCCTCTCTCTCTTGCTCAACACAACAACTCTAAAGCCTGAGTTGCTATCCCTCCTTGAATGCCACCTGTAGATCTCCTTGACCTTGCTAGCTTCAATGCTTTTACTTGCCTTAGAATTATATTTTACAATACATGCCTTATGGGTCTATAAATAAGATCCCATGCTTACAAAAATAGAAGTCTAACTACTAAAATTAGACACACAGCTCGCGACTTAAATTAGCCCCTTAGCATGCAAACACTTGATTCAACTAACTGACTGTTTGTCAACAGCAGTTTTGAAAATACACAGGTGACTGACGTCAGTCCCTGCTGGTCTGGTGCTGCCGATGTCGGCCGACTTCCTGCCATCACCGGTCTCCTTCTCCACTGCACTTGACCGACGTCAGTCATACTACCGATGGCAGTGGCTCTGTTTCGTCAGCATCCTTCCTTCTAGTGTCTGCAAAAATTTGAAGCTTTTAGCTCCACACCACAACACATCATTCAAGACTCTTCCCCATCTCATCTAATAACATTGGGAGAAGAGGAACTTATCTATTTCTAAGAACCACTTCCAACACCTCAATTAGATAATACTTATCACACTATCTCTACTATTCCCCCAATCTCTACACCCATTGACAACATTTCCCAACCTTCCCATAGTATTTCCTCAACTCAATCATAAGAAATACCTAAATTTACTATCTCATAATCCAAAGACAATCAACTAATTTGTCTTTAAAGTAAACAAACCACATATTATCAACACAATTTTTAATGCACTTCCAATCCCCCTTCCCAAGAGATCTTATAACATTATGCACCTCTATATAGTAGCCCCCCCATGGGTTATGATGAATGGGTCCCCATAATGGAACTTTCTCATCTCCCATATCAAATACCTTTTATATAACTCATGTGAACATCCCCCCATCATCAAAACCATCTGATGAAATTATTATTTGAAATGAACATACTTCATCCTCCTTGAGTAGGACATGAAGTTACCTTCTCTAGTTCTAAAGATAGTATCTTACAAAAATACAAAGAGATGTTTATATATGTTGATGAAATAATATACACTTCTATTTCTATTAAATTTGCTATCACATACATGATTCCAGATGAGATTATACTTCATGTAGATGATCCTTCACTATTTATTAGCATTAAAATTGGTGATATCCAAGTCAAGTGCACTTTAATTGATGAGGGTTTATGCACTTGCATCACCTCCCTTGATTTCATTAAAAATCTTAGATATTCTATGTGTAATCTTAAGTCCACATGCATTACATGTCAAGGTATGATAAAAGGCAAATGCCTCCTTGAGTTTGCATGTGGCTTCCTATTATCATCCCTCTTATCCCTATTAGAGTGAAAGTTATGATATTTAACTTTACCCTTTCCTAAAACATCTTTCTTGGTAGACCTTGGACTCATTGTATGAGGGTTGTTGCCTCATCTACCTACCAATGTATAAAATATCCCCATAATGTTACTATCTATAGGATTCAAGGAGACATAAATCCTTGGAATTTTAAACAATTCTAAGAACATGGTATCTTTAAAATTCTAATCCTTGAACCTTTACCTATTATCTCATTTCAATAATATTAATGTTTAAATTATCCTAACAAACCTACTTGAGGTTATCATGGTCACCCTAAACTAATTGGGAACATATCACCTAAACTCTTAGATTTTGATGATGATGATGAGCTAGATGAGATCAGGGTCAAGATCAAAACTTTCAATCTTTTCCCTCATCTCATCACCTATATTACACTATACTTGAATTCATATTACCACCATCACCCTATTGATGACACACCTGTGGTCTTAACCAAGACATGACATTTTATTCATCATGCCACTTCTGAAGAAAATATCATACCTAACTGCACCATTGACTTGCATACACCTAATTATGATGATGGTTATACTTTAGATGATACATTTATGGGAAGACTTATCTAGGATAGATATTTTGATATTATTTAGTATCATACTTCTTTGTTTTAGTCTTTCCATTCATCTTATTGTGTTTCTTCTTTCATATTACCTAATTCTAGTATTCTTCCTATTTTTCATAGGGTAGAGATGGAGTAATCACATGGTACACCTCTAGTTTTAGCAAATCCTCTTACAATCATGGTCATGGATCATGTTATGACTAGTCCTTATAATTTATATAGATACAAATATCCTTATATTTTGTTCCCCCTAAAGATACTGGTTACTCCTCTTAATCCCTTTGCACATCTTACTTCACTCTCAATTGAGCCTAGTCTAGTTCTTACTCTTGCTCTACCTTTAGTTGAGCCTTATCCTGCATCTAATTTTTCTTCTCATTCAAAGGAGCCTAGCCTAGTCTCTCCACCATCCCCACCTCCTCTTGCAAATGGCCTTCTTCCTTTGCCATAGCTTGATCCCCTACCCACCTAATGGGTCGATCAACCTTACTATGATATTCATAAAGTTATTGGTCATTAGACTAGAGACTACTAGTTATATCAGCCTTCCCCTGCTTCTACTTTTACCTTTTTGATTAGTATACCCCTAAAATATACTAATAATTGTACCTATTGCTTCCATGGCATAGATAATCATTCTTCCACCCATTGCTGAAAAAATTGGAAATATATTGACATGTTGTGTCCTACCCTTCCCCAACCAAAAGATAAGGCTATACCTCCTCCCAAGTTGTTACTTGAGTATATCCTAAAATATGAAGAGGTATATTATCTTTACCACTAGTATGGTACCCATCATACTGATCATTGTCGTATTCTCTAGAAACACCTTCATGATCACCTTATAACCTTTCTTGCACCCATTATTCCTCCTCCCATGGGTCTCCAATGTAATAAGGATCATCCTTCTTACCTTATGGTAATTTTTCCCCACCTATGCTTCCTTCCCCACTAGTGATGTCACCTTATTATTCTAAAGATACCATTCCTATTCTAGCATTTATTCCCCTCCTAGGGTATTCTACAGATGAGATCCCTCATGAGCATGATCTTTTAGCTATGCCTACATTTTATGTTGAGGAAATTCAATGAGAGGTCTTTTCATAACTTTCCATGAGGATAGATGAGACTCTAGCTACCATTATGATCCATCTTCACTGAGATATATTAGATGTCATGGGTAGTATTTGTGGATAGATTTATCAGTACATGTGAACACAACATGGTGTTCTTTCACTTTATTCTTCATTATGATTTTAGATTGGACTTGTGATATAATTTAATATATCTTATACCATTTGAATATGTGTCAAATTTGGTTTCACTTATTTATTTCATATTTATTTTCATGGATATGTTTGTCTTTTCTCATGTTGTTTTGATACATTATCTCAACATGACTAATTATTATTGTGAATTAGTTCTAGAAACATTGTTCCCATTAGTAATCCTTCTTTACCATATGATCAGTTAGCAAATAATTCATTTCATTTTAATCCCATCTTATTAATCCACTTTAGATCTCCCTTTATTACCTTATCTCCTTTTTCAAACTAAGCATATACATGGTTAAAAATTGAGATAACATATTGGTTCATAGTCAAGCTTAAGTATATAGTTAGTCATATCTTTGGATACTTAACTTCATTTAACCGAAGTCTAAAGTTCATTATTTTATATCAATTTTATCACTAATGTTGTTTATTCCAAATCTGAAAGGAGTAATCATAAAATTCTTAACATTTAAAATCCAAATCATTTCAACAAAAGGAAATGATATAAAATGCAACATACAAATTTAAAAAGTTAAATCACACTAAAAGATGTGATTTTTAACACTTCTTTTTATAATCGAATCTCAAACTCTATATTTAGAATCATGATAGAATCAAGGTCCATTGGGGCATGGTAGGCTAGTAAATAGGGAAAGGAGAATAAAAAAATATTTTAGTGATATCTACTTTCTCACACAAGTAACTAGTCTTCATAGTAGACCGATGACTCTGTAACAGGTCTTGAGGAATAGGGAACATATTGTGGGAAGGTAGGTCCATTTTTATTTTCTTGTTCATATAACCAACATGATTCAATCTTAGTATCTTAATTATTTTCCTATACAGTTTTGTGCTTATTTTGAATAGCTATCCTTTATATTTTGATGATTACTAAACTCTTAATGTCTTTATTGTATACCTAGTGTGCCTCATGTTTCCTAAGGTCTTCTCATAAATGCCTATGTCATGATTTTTACATTCCCTCTTTCATTTATAACTTTCCTAATATTTACCCTTGATAAGTATTTTTTTATTAATTGAACATTACCCTAGGGTTTCCATTTTTGAGTTGAATTGTAAGACCATGGATAGGACCAAGCCTTCCTCATAAATTCTCATGTTATAGACATCCTTTTAATAAAAATATTTCACACAATTGTTTCCATCTCATTGGTGTTCCCTTTGTGAGTTTTAGTATAAGACCATGGATATGACCAAGCCTTCCTCACAAAATAATCTAATTTAATTAGTCATAATGAAATTACATGCGTCAAATTTGAGATGAGTAATGTTAGATTATGAGTCACATATCATTGACATGCTTCCAGCTTGATTTAGTATGTTTTATGCTTACTCTATGAATCTTTCACTTTTATATTTTAATTTTATGATAACATGTATGTCTACAACTATTTTAATAAATTTTTTATACTTCCCATCTTGAATTAGTGTAATCAATTTAATTTCAGGTTAGATTTTTGTCTTTCTTTTAATACTTCCCAATGTGATTTAGTATGATTGATTAACTTAATTGTTCTATTTTTACACCATTGGTTTTTTATGAATTTTCCATTTAATTACAACTATTTTCATACTTCCCAATGTGATATAGTGTGATTTTATTTTGTTTTAACTTGGTGCCAATATTTAACATGGTTTAAAAACTTTTGCTACCCTATTTACCATCTTTGGTTTATTATAATTAGTCATATTTTGTTATTACACATTTCCCATTGTAATATAGTGTGTATTGCATTTTTTTATTGCTTATACTTTTCCAAATCATTTTTTCCATTTTCTTTTTAACCATTGATGTGTATCACATAATTCTAGAAAATAAAACACACATCATATATTTACCATAGCATTTACAACAAAAGATAAATTCATGTGCTAGAAAGAAATATATCCATGAATCAACATCCACATCCAAGTACAACTCATGAAATCAATACAAAGGTCAACATATATATATATATATATATATATATATATATATATATAATGTGTTTTATACAAAATATTATATCTCTAGATTTAAGGTTAGGCTCCATCATGTCTATCCTATGGCCTAGTCACACTACCCATAGATGCCTGGGATTATCCCCTATGAATAGTATGTTGTAATGACGTATCCTAGGATCTCAAGCTAACAACCTTTCCTTATAAATTGGCCACCTGGGCTTGCATCTATTTGAGCTAGATAGTGGTCACCATGTGTATTGCTCTCTCCTATACAAGGTCCTATTAGACCTGTGGCTCTCCCTCTCAAACCCTTACCAATGGTTTTATCCCATCTGCATGTGCCTAAATCTACCTCACAACCTCTCCTAGTAGTTTAAACTAGCCCACTTGGGTTGGGGCAGATAGAACCATAAGATCAACTAATGTTGGGGTTGTATGGAGCTGACACCCTATCCAAAATGTTATGGTGTGTAGCCATAACCAAGGATCCCCATCTAATCTCCTCCATCAAAATATCTACAAAACCAAAACTAGATAGGCATCAAATAACATATATATCTAAAAATCATATATCTACCATAATCATAATGTAACTAGTATCATTTATCAAATGTTTAAATCAAAATTAAAACATTTCTCACTAGTGTTGGTGTTATCGATCAGGGTCTCTCTATTCACTCACCTAATTAACACCTCCTCTACAGGCTACCTCTACACTAGTAAAAATATAGGAGTCACCAATCAATCATGCCATGATCCTCTCCTCAAAGGTGCCTTTATGGAGTATATATGTGATGGGGTCGTTGATGAGTCCCCCTATGTAACTCATGACTACATCTCCTCACATCAATGATGCCTTCACCTTTGATGTGGACATGGTGGTCATTATTTCCTCTAATGTGGTGTCTATTATGGACCTACATCCATATCCATCACCTCTCCCCCTACTGGATCTACTATCACCTAATTCTATGCTCAACCAATCCATGGTCTAGTATTCCTAAGCCTAATCAATGGTATCTCTATAGGTACCCCTTTACCTCCCCTCCCTCTCGACTCTATATAATGTCATGACTAGTAAGAAATCACTATTAGAGGGGCCACTAGATGAAGCATTCCAAATGATTTTTTTAAGTGTGCCACTGGATGCATATCTACCCATGATATGTAGTGGCCCATGATCTACACCCATACTAACCCTGTTACAACAATCAACTAACTAATCCATATAGTTATTATGTGTGTAGGGATACCACATAATATCTCCTCATGTGATAATCTAAAATACAAGCACATGGGGCACAAATCATGTTACATGGTCTTATCTCCACCTCAAGACTTGAGTCAACCTATCATCAACCATATGGGACAACCCAGCTTGTTGATACATGGATAACCTCTTGTATATCCATGTGCTTAATAAAACCACATGTCCCATGGTATTATTCCCTATAGAAAACATCCCATACATACTATGCATGATCAAACCTAGATGACAACCCTAAAATCATACAACTTTCTTTGATAATATCAACTGAAATAAGGCTATCACATATAATGGTACCTTGACATCTAACTTATGACATAACACTCATGCGATCACAAGTCTTGTCATCACCTTTCAGATGTACATAATAGATATAATGTAAAAATAAAATAATCTCACCCTCAATACAAGATAAATCCTATTTGATCATGTCACCCATTGGGATAGTGCTCATCTCCCATCCAAATCCTATGGTGTATCAGTGATCATCAATGTCCTACCTTTAGGTAGTTCAAGAAAGGCATGGATGTCCTCCAAAGTGATACCCACATCAATGGTTTCCTCATCCATCTACCATAATATTTTTTTGTTCAACCATTCCCATGATCCCAGGAACATGATAATGAGATCAACACTTAATCAGATCTGTCTCTTCTCCATGATGTCACCAAAACTCAAGGTAACTAATTGATATCCATGATGTCACCAAAACTCAGGGTCACATCACTTAAATGATCCAATAAATATGGTAACCATGATGCATCTATCAAGCTCTAATATCTCCAATGTCTCTAAAAAATATCAAACAATGAAGGGTGTATTAGATATCCATGTCATAAATATTTAAAATACATTCTTTAAAATTCATAAATTAACTACTTCATCAATTGGTTTGATTTATTTTTCTATGTTTAATAATTTTCCTACATAATTAGCCCATATGATACTATATCAGCCCTATACCCATCCTATTGTACAACATTGACCTATTTGATACTAAATCAACCCTTATTTTTTCCAACTAAATTAGCCTATTTGATACTAAATTGGCCCTCTTCTAGTTATAACACACTATATCAGCCCTGTGGTACACAATTGACCCTACTTTATAAACTATATCAACCATATTTTACCTACTAAAATGGCCCTCTAGTACACAATTAGCCATTTGTTCCTTTCAAGATGTATCAACCTAATTCTATGCAGTTGTCCCCCTTTAACAATACTATGTTGGCCCATTACTATGTAGTCAACCCCATGCTTCCAAATTAACTTACAAATGGAGTCAATTAGTTTGACTCTATTATTTCACTACATGACTTTTTGACCATTTACCATAAAGGCCTTAGGAATTTATTTGTCTAACCTTTTCCTACCCAATACCCTATTCTACCCCTAGTCTACCTAAAACTTTCCTTGGGTCAGTTTTGGTGTCTAAATTTGGCCTACCAATCAAGTTTCTATATTTAATTCAATTTTAAATAAAATTAATCAAAAATTTTAAAAATCATAAATGTTTGCCTATGTTTCCCTTGTTGTGGCTGTCAGATCTTAACTATTGTCTCCTCACCATGATGGCTCTTTGGTCTCAAACTAGGTCTCTCAGAGCTCTATTTTCTCAAAATAGTAAAATTAATAAATAAATTTTTTTGACCTTATTTATATTTACCACCATATTTTATTTTTTAATCATATCTTTGTTTCTACTAGCTCTTTTTCTAAATCTTAAGATGTCCTAGAATTTTTCACATATTATATATATATATATATATATATATATATATATATATATATATATATATATATATATATATATATATATTTCAAAAAAATTGATTTTTCGCTCTTTTTCACTAACTTCTACAAGTTTGCCTAATGTTCCCTATATTGGACACATTCATATTTTTTATAGCTCATTCCTTATCTATATCACTAAGGTAAGTAAAGGTATGTATTTTTAAATTCTATCCTTTCATTTATATGAATTTCTTCTTACTGCAATTTATTTAGCTTCAACATTGTGTGTTGTTATGTTTTTTCCCAAATCACCGTCCCCTATTACACATACATTCACATGATGATATTTGAGTGGATCATATGTATACACATAATATTTTCAAAATTTATCAATTATTGATTCTTCCTTTATTGTAGGAACCTATCGAGTCTTAATATCTCTAAGTGCATGCCTTAAAAGGGTGCACCAGAAAAGGGGTAGGTAGACCATTGGTCCTTTGTAGGATTATTTTCACATATACCACCACTTTATATCTACATAACCATCTCATAAAACACTTCCATAAGCTTTGTCTCCTCTCTTGCACACTCCTTCAACCACTTACCACCTCCATTAGCCTCTTCCTAAGCATAAACCCTTTTTGACATTTTATGTTACACTGTCGGCCCCATTGACCCTTTACTCAATTTGATAAAATATATTTAGGGTCCAAGTCAACCCCTGGACAACCTAGACCAAGACTTAATTTGTTTTTATAGATTTTATTGGGTCGACCCTATCGACTAAACTTTTAGAATGGTTTAGGGTTAGATTTAGCTATATATACACATTCATTTAATCATTTATTTAGGAAGAGAAGAATAAGAATATTATTGTGTGTATCTACTTATCCACCATTATACTTGAGGATCATAGTTTAGGGTTTCAATACTTTTTTTGGATATATGGATCTTGTCTTGTGGATAAGTCTTTTGGATGCATAGAGAAGTTGTGTATTCTAGAGCTGACTTATCTTTATTATCCTTACATACCATAATAACCTCTTACAAAGCACCTTAACTAAGGGAATGATTGAGGCTTAATGATTCATATTCAAAAGTAAGTATTCCTAACTTTGTTCCTCATTTGTAAGAGTAGATAAATTTGCATTTGTACTTCTCTCCCATGTATTAGGGTTTTACCCATATATAACTTAATTAGGTTTCTTTTATGCATGTTTAATTTTTATGTTTATTACCCCCACTTTGTGCCACAAGCTTTGGTGATCACTATATTAGATTTTACTTTCCTTTGTCATTTACGTTTATGAATATGAAAACATGGGACCTAGATAGGGTTATTGCATAGTGTTGCTTGACTAAAGGCTTTGCAACCCTCTCTAGTGATGTTATCATGGTAAGAGATCCCTTGGTTAGGTCTAGCAGATCCATCTTGGTCATGACCCTAATTATCTAATGTATCAATAATTATAAGTGTAAGTAGGATTTATCTTCTTTGAGTTAGGATTGATTAATATATCAGTTTCATTTTCATTTTCATATAGACCCAACTATATTAGTTAGCATGATAAAGTTTTTTATTCTTGGTTCTAAAAAAAATGTATTTTTCAACTTGATACAATCTTCTTTACCTAATTTTGATTCAATTATACTTTCCAACCCAATAAAGTATGTTTTTATGCCTAATTTTGATATTACTATATCATCCACATTGATAATACAACTTCTATGCCATCAACTACATTGGCCAAGTTGATACAGTATCCTTAACCTAGTTATATTGTATCATAAGTGTTTTGGACCCATCCCATGTGTCACACTTCCCAAGGAGGTCGTATAAGTGCCTAAATCTTCTCCTTCCACTAAGAAACTATCCTTTCTTCTGCATAACCTAAAATTTTCAATTATTTTACACATTATATTAAAATCAAGTACCATAAAGTTTTGATTCATCTATAATTTGATCTAATTATTTTCAAAACTTTGTTTCTCCCTTTCAGTCTTATTCAACTCCTATTAGCTTTGATAGGTGGGATCCCATAGAATAAATTTTTATATTCCCATATTGAATCGTCTTTCTTGTGATTATAAAGACTTTTCTAAGACATAGAAACCACCTTATGTAACTATTTTTTGACATTGACATTCCTTGATCACAATCTATGAGGAAAGAAGCTAAATTATTTGGGTCTAAGTAGAGTATTATAAAATAATTTGAAGAGATGTCTATTATACAATGCATATATCTCTATCTCTTAAATTATCTATTTTATCTATGATACCCATAAAATAAATCCTTTGTAAAAATAACCCTCCCTTATTTATTAACATCTAAATAGGTGAATCTAAATCAATAAGTCCTTGATTTATGAATGTTATAGTACATATATCACCTCTTTTGAGTTCATCAAATCTTTAGGAGAATATCAATGCAACCTTAAGTCTACTTGTAGTATGTGCCAAGGATACAACCAAAGATAAATGCCTCTATGAGGATGTGTTTGGATTTTGGTCATTGTACTACCTATTATGGTTAGAGTGAAGATTATGATATTAAAATTTCCTATTTCTTACATTGTTTTTTTTACTTGTTTGTGGACACATTACATGAGGGTCATAGTATCTTATGTATATTAATGCATAAAATTCCTTACATGGGTACCATCTATAAGGTACAAGGTGATACCAATCCTTTTAATTTTAAAAAATTTCAAGAACATGATGTTTATAACATACCTACCCTTCAACCTTTACTTAGTATCCCATTTTGTGAGTACTAACATTTCAACTATCCCTTTGATTCAAATAGAGGTTATAGTCATCACCCCAATATTGTGGGAAACATCCCAACCTCTTTGATTTTGATGATGACTATCTCGATGAGATTAATTTTAAAATCAAAACATCAGACCTTCCTCCTAGCATAATCACTTAGTTTCTACCTACTTTTTGACCCCATTCTCATAAAATACCAACTAATGAAATTCTTCCTTCTATGGGCATTCCTAAAAATAAAACATTCAAAATATTTTTTGGTGATATAGTGGTTGAATCCATGGATGTGGACCTCACTACTATTGACTATGAAGATGGTTACACATCTGATGGCCATGACTTGTTTGGCTACAACCAAGCCAAAGATGCATAAATACTATGTTGTAGTTCCTCCTTCTAGTGATCAAAAAAGAAAACTTCATTCTACCTTAAATTCAACTATTAATTTTTTTTCTCATCTGATTAGATATATACTAATATCATTTTTTCTTTGGTTTATATTTCTAGATCAGATATGGATTGAGTTCATATCCCAAGTACACTGGTCACACCTTAGCCTTTTGATGATCTGAATAATAAATAAATCTTTAAATATATTAGTTTCTTCTTGAAGGTTTGATTTCACACCATGCCCACCCATCCTAAATGAATATTCATTTTGTTAGTTTCATAAGGTCTCTAGACATTTACCTTAAGAGTGTAGAGGCCATCAAATATTTTTAGCATAGTAGAGGTAACATATTACTAATATCTTAGCATGGATAGTCAACCACCATGTTCATTTAATCCTAGGTGATCTTGTTGTTTCTATGTGGATAGTACACATTCATTGACTAATTTTTGAACTCTTAGATAATATTTGGGTATACGTCATCTCTAAGTATTTAATTTTCCTATTCAACCAAACATGCCTCCTTTGAAGGTTGCACCTACATATATCCCCAAAATGGGGAGGTGTATTACCTTTAGCATGAGTGTTCTACATATTCCACATATATATTTAGATCTATTTGATAATATTTATATTATTCTCCAAGGTGAAGCCCTAAGACCCTCACTAAGTCAATCTAACCCATCTATGACAAAGAAGAAGACTTGCCTATACTAGAACCACGTCTTTGACTAGAATATTTGGTCCCATTTTCAACATTAGTGGCACCTCATCTTCCTCATCTATCTTATTCACACCAAGAGTATCCATATACTTCTCATTTAAATGTGCCTAATTTTTATATTGAGCTCACTTTCAAGGAATTATTTGCACAATTAACAAAATAAATCTTTGATTTAGATATTAACTACAATAATATATGATGGATGTTATCAATGATGTGTATTGGGATATTTCATATTTATCGTGTCATTTATTTCACATTTGTCACATGATTTGATCTCATATTATTATCTTTAACATGTGTGGGCTCATTGTTTATCTTTATTATACCATGATATTTTCTTCCCAACATTTTATTTTATTAGCATAATATTTACATTATAGTTTCATCTTTCACATTATTGCAGTCAATCATTGTTATTTTTGTAGATCATTGGTATTTTTTATTCACCTATTTTGGGATGTTTTATTTCACTTATAGTTTGCATTAGTTCCCCATGTGGATCTTTGGCAGTACCTTCAAATTTGTATATTCCATTGTCTTCCTTTTAGGATGCCTTGGTCTTTTATTTTCATACATGTTTATCTTTGACCATTTTTTCCTTTATTGTTTTTTGGTACCTTTTTGTGATCTCCCTCTTTTGGGGTGATTTCTCCTATTAGTGCTTGTAATAGACCCTTTTTAGGTTTGTATAGCTTCTTTAGTGACATGATTACCTTTTTTCATATTGTTTCCCTTCATAGGGTTTCTATTTTCTATTATTTGACTTATATTCTCATGTATTAATAGATCACTTCTTTTTCATAATCACTTCTAAGGAAAAACTCTACCTTCTTGTGGTTAGATAATATTAAAACATTTAATTCTAAGTAGACTTACTATTCCTTACCTTAGTAAAATAATTAAATAATAATAATAAAATATTATTTATTAACATGAGGTAAAAACCTCATGAAAATAAATAATAAAGTTATGTTTATTTAGTAATTATGAGATCGATGGACCCTTTTTTTCACAATGGTCACCTCCCTTATTGAATATTATAAATAGGGTTTTACCCCTTTGGTAAATCATATCAATACACAAACTTATTTTGCGAATTGTGAGATATATGTGAGTAATATAAAGAGTTTTGTGAAGGCTTGTCTGAGAAGAAGTGAGAAGAAAATAAATTATGTATTGGGGTGTTTCTCAATTATATGAATATTCATCATGGATTTTTACCTCTTTGAGGTTTTCCATGTTAAAACCTTGTGTTCATGGATTTAGTTGTTCTTTATGTCTTTGTTTGTTAATTCTATATCTAGAGCTATATATTCAACATATTGGTGTTTTCACATGATAATAGAGTCATTTGAGTGGAAATTACTGATAAGATTATTTTCAATTGATATATATTCAAATTCAATGAATATTTAAATTATTATTATGTTTGGCACGGCCTCCTACTTGAAGGTTTGTTGAAAATAACTAATTATAAGATGTTTTACTATTGGTTTGGCATTTAAATCTGTCAAATATTAATCTTCAAGCCTTTCAAATCTTGCATAGAGCCTTTAAGGTACTTTTTATAGGATTATATTTTTTTCATTGCCCAAACATCATCGTACTACCTGTGAGAGAAATAAATTTAAAAAATGTTCTTTCATATTCCTTTGATTATTTTATGGTTTGGAAGGGTTAAATCAAGAAGTTAAAGCATTTAAGATCTACAAACTCAATAAGGACTGGTAAATCTTGTTTCAAGTTTTATCTCTTTCCTTTATGGTACATGTATGGCTTGTGAAAATGTTGTAGTAAAATTTTGAGGGTTTATTTGGCTTTAGCAAATAAAAATAGGAGGATTCCCAAATTCTATTAGAGGTGTAATCACTAAGAGGGCGGTGAATCAATGATCCTAGATATTTTAAATTCAATTACAATATTTTAAACTAATAACCAATCAACATATATCAACTTGATCAAGCAACATTAATAAGAGAGCTCATTCATTCAATTCATACACAAGATCCAACACATAACACATAGTTCCTATGGGAAACCCTCATGGGGAATAAAATACACTCTCATGTCTCTAACACATAGACTATTATACCATAAGTAATTAGAAATAAGAGAATAATCAACTCCTTATAACAATAAATCTTGATCATATCTTGCTGACCAAAGGTATTTAGTGAAACCCCCTTTCACAAGGAGTAACTACCCCTAAGGAATACCAAGTCCTTTATACCCTCCTTTAATCACCTCTACCTTAGAAATGATGTCTTCAACACCTGATGATGGATCTATATTTATCTAACCCCTACATAAACTCTCTCTCTATCTCAAATATGCCTGTCACCTAGGCATATCACAATCTCTTTCCTTCTTCACTCAAACTATCCTCATATGCACACTCAAACCTCTTCGCATATCCTCAAACTTCAAGATTACTAACTTGACATTAGGAACATTACCTATAAGTCATACACATGATCAAAAAAATATTATACTCATTAACTCAACCAATAGGCACATTACCTATCATTTAGTTCATAACTCTCACATCCACCTTGAACAATTATTCCACATACGAGTCTAGAAATCAACACATTTGGTTTCATTATATATAGATAAATCATGAATTAACAATATCTTGGTCAGCCACAAAACATGAATTCACCCTTAAGGCATATTACATAGGTCACACTTAAGCACAGTCCACTTTCAAATAGGCCTAAGTCACTTTTAGGTCCTATAGAGATCTATTCAACTCTTTGACACTTCTTTGAGAAAACAAAAAACATAGGAACATTTTACAACATGGACCCATTATACATTATCTATAGTTCCCCCTTAAGTTCCAACAACCATCATAGTACCCTTTAGCTTAAGCACAAATAGCTCAAACACTTCTCTATACACATAATCATTATGAGTGAACACGTAGTCACCTTTTAATCCTTTGTTCATACTACATGTGATTGGTTAATCCTTCATAATACACATAGAGCATCCTCATGGAGTCTAAAACACTCCCAAATAGCTAATTTTCCATGAAACATCAAAGCAACATATACATAAGCTCAAACACAAGCACAAACACACAATTAACTTGGAACCTTAATATCTTTGATTGCACACACCAATGTTTAAATTTTAAACCTCAGTCACTTTGACCTCATCTTGTGCAATCTTACAATGTTGACTCATCATACACCATCGATCTTTGTGGATCAACTTGGTTTTTAACTAGCAACACTCATCATTAGATCAATATATATGAACACCTAATCATTATTGATATTTATCCTTTAACTTTTCCCTATCATTAAATAATATTCACTTATTACCATCTCGTTGCTTCTTATCATCTTGGAACACACATTCTCTATTGATATTTTATAAGATGCTTGATCTTTATCTTTGATAAATAGTTGTCACATTGACCCATTTAAATCTATGTGAACCATTGGATCTGTAAGTATGAACTCCCATGAACCATTTTATCTCCAATTGATCCAAATCTTTAAAATCATGAAAATTGACTAATTATGGGGACCAACTATAATATGCCTATAAATCCTACTTTGGACCTCAATAATGTTTTCTATGCTTAGACGTATGATCTAGAATTTGGACCACATGATCACCTTTCAAAGGAGAATCCATCTATTTAACAAAATACTCTTTAAACATTCACATATAAAATATATAATTCCATTATTCTACTCACTTATATTATTCTACCATAGAGCCAACTATGTCAAAACCTGCTTGGAAGGCTAACTTTACACTTGCATAACTTTTAACATGCTTTGGTGCATGACCTGAAATTTAAGAAAAGTAAATTAGGATCAAAACTAAAAAAAATATATGATCATATTTTTTTAATGTCCACATGTGCAAGATATACCATCACCAAAATTCTTACTTGGCTTTTTTGGCCACATTGCAAATTTGGCCAAGTATGGGAAAACACTGTCAAAATGCTTGAGAGCCCAACTTTGCACCCATATATATTTGAATATGATTAGATGCATGACCTAAGATTTAAAACATATAAACTAGGTAAATTTTTTATAAAAAACATATGACTGACTCCTACTGACTCATCCACACATGGCAATGGTGATGTTAGTAAACTACCTACTCAGATTTTCTACCACTAGACCCAAACTATCTAGATAAAAACTATGGACTACCAGATAAATTCCACTTATGCACACCAACTCTCTAATCATATAAAACCTCTTATATGACCCTTGACATATTATCCAATCACCATACTCCTCCCTAAACATATTTATCCATGCAAAAATTGAAGATCAACCAAGCCAACTTTAAGCACACTAGAACAAACACATTGCACACTTTCTCATTGTTACTTAGGTTATCAAAGCACTTCATCCACTCACCAGTACATCTTCATGACATCACTAAAAATTATCCAACAATATCCCACTTTTCTATTGATGTCAAAAAAACATCATTCAGATCACCTTCTCTCTCTTCAAGCACTCTCATACTAGGAACTTTCTCCCCCTTTGACACAATGATAAAGTGGGCACCAACTGATCCTAAAGACCTAAAAAGACCACCAATAGGATAGGACCATATTAAAAAGATGATATAAATTCCCCCTTACCTTGATCCTACTTATTTTTGCCTTGACAACATCCTTCTTACTCCATACCAACACTTTCTTTAATCAAGCAATGTAACCAATAAAGAAACAACACAAAAGAACTAAAATATAATGGAACTCACCAAGAAACATCTGAGAGGGAATCCCCTAATATTTTTGAGCCATTCAAACTTTTTAACATCTTCATATATCTACATACCATGAGGAACCACCATACAGGCTTACTAGACTTCTCTCTCAAACCACCTGAAAGACCACCAACGGAACATCATGCCATACACCAAATAGGAAAATATGCTCTAAAACAACCTAGAACTTGAAGATCCAAAAAAATTATATAGACACAAATTCAAGACCTAAAACTTCATATTTGGAGCACTCTTATATGCCCCCTCAATTACACCAATTAGAAATAACTAGCTCATCCTCTATAATATACTTCACAAACCAATTACCTAATTAGGCCTGCAACTTGATAAAAGTTGAATAAATTGAGAACCACAAATCTTCAAATCTCTTTGAAACTTTATTTTACAACCCATTTGGCCTATTCAACATATTAATAATCCTCAAACTTCAACTTGTAAGGCAGATCACATTTCTAGCAGAGCTTAAAACCCTAGAATCTCAAAATAAACAAGGCCAAAGCAACACCTTCCATTCAAATTTCACCTCTAAAACTTATTTTACACTTAGAGACAACCATTACACACTTATAGACCAAAGCTTGAGCTTTCACACCATTTTTAACCTTGACTTACTATAACACATTTTAGAACTTATAAGCTCTTAAGCACAAACTACGAAACCTAAGAGCTAACAAAAATCTCTAAATTGACTTTAACATACCTTCAAATCACAAAACCACCTAGAGCATGCTTGAATAAGGTTAAAAAAACTTTTTATGCAAAAATATCATCTTGATAAATCACAAATCCTCCTTTTTCATATGGGAACCTTCAATCTAACCCTATAGACTACTCCATATATAGTTATCAACATCATGACATCACCTCAACATATTTTCAACCTAGACATACTTGTTTCAAATGAGAACACTTAACTCTAGTCTTCTAGGACTATCTCAAGAACACCACAACAACACTTTCTTCCCCACTAAAAGGAGTCTCTTTAATGAGCATAGATAGAGACATCCTTTGCACCACAATGCTCTAAAATAAAGTGAAGTCAGGAGTGTCCCACATCTTCTCAGTAACCACTTGAATCCTCTTATAGCTATAATACTTATTTCTATTGTTCTTCTTCTTCTTATTCTGAACTATGACAACTAGTTATTCTTCTATATCACTTTCCTTTTCTTCAAAGGTAGAATTGACAATAGATGGAGTAACTATGGAATCTTGACATACCTTTTTATTTGAAGAATCAACCATGTAGTCTTGAACCTCATCACTAGGTATAAATAATTGGTGTTATTTACATGATGCTTTCTCAACAATATTAGGATGTTCACTTGGATCCATACACATCTCAGGACTAGCCTCAACCATTACCTTGGTCTTATCATTAAGTTTGGTCTCTTTATTCACAACATGAGTAGTCAATGAGATCTTAGCACTCTTCAACATCTGTAGCATTTGATGAGCTCAGAATATGGCTCATTATTGACATGTTATTTTCCTTAATTCATATCTCTAAGGATATTATCTTATGCAAATCATAGATTGTTAGATAGCTATTACATGGAAAGTAGATATTTGTCTTGTTTATATTGAACCAAAGACTAAACCTTTACTTTGTCATTAATGTCTAATACATAGAATTTTTTAGTAATTTTTATTGTGAAGAATGCTTAGGAAGAAGACACAAGCAATGTATAGTGAAATTTCAATTTTGGTCTCCATCCAACAGAACTACAAACTCACATAGAATGTTTCTACGAACTTTGCAGGCTTGTTTCTACAGACTCTATAGGCTTGTTTCTATGGACCCCATAGGCTTGTTTCTATGGACTCCACAGGATCATTCCTACTAACTCTACAAGGTTAATTTCATGGATTATATAAAGATAAAGCTATAAATAGAGAAGCTGATGGCCAGATAAGATGACAGAGAATCATTCTAGCTGGAGTCAAATGAGGAAAATACCTACCTACTATTTTGTAGGATTTGCTTTTGATAAAGTTGTAAATATTTGGATCTTAGGATTATTATAAGATAGTATATCTATTTCATCATAATAATTGGATCTCTTGGAAATCCATCTCCTATCTTTGGATGAGTGGATCGACCAAAGAATCCTATTTCTTTGCATCATATATTAAATTGATTGTATTAGTATAAAAAGTAAAACTTTTGTCATTGAAAATTATTAGAGAATAGAGAAAAGATATGTACAAGCATATTATAGGTTTTAGCCAGATTGTAATAATGTTAATTTTATAAATTATCACTTCAGTTTCTAGCATTGATTAATCTTTGTCCCTGAGTCTGAGAGGAGCAAGGACCCACTCTCCTTAGAACCAAGAATTATGTACGATACTTATGTTATGTTCTATTAACTCTTTGTTATAACTAATTAGAATCTTGTTAATATTTGCATTTATTCATAAAAACATCAAAACAAATTCACAATTTAAAAGGCATTTCCTTATTCCAAAGTCATTTCCTTTCTAATCAAAGTGTGTTTTCTTTTACAGCAAACATGTGAAGAAAATTTCCTTTTCAAGTTAGGAGTGTGATTTTACTTACCATGCAAGCGTAAATAGGAGTGTGATTTTACTTTCAATCAAAAGAGTGGACTTATTTAATTAAATAGTTACATCTTTTCCTTTTCAGTAAAAGAGTGAATTAAGTAGTTTAGGACACATTTATTTCATTAGTCAGAGTTAGAATAGGACCATTAAACACTCCCACAAATAGACTTCTAGATCTACCATCCTACACCTTACTGTAGATAGCTTTGGACACCAGCCCTAGCTGATAAGACATCAATTTAACATTGATTAAATGAAGAGTTAAATGATACTCATCAACATTATCCAACATAGTAAATAGATTACTTGGACCTGCATACTCATCATAATTCCTACTTACCACCTTTGGTCTCCATAAATTGACTTGGATTCTTCCTTGCACTATAAGAGCCTGATTGAACCTATTCTAACTTGTAGGCCTCTAGTTGAAAAATATAGTAATGTGACATCTCTTTTGATAGTTGAAGCACATCATAACTTTTTCAAAAATTTCATTATGTCTTACCATATTTGGACAAAATCTTGCAATGTGTCCTAGTTCATAACAATTATAACACTCAATATCTCTTGAAAACAACTCAACTTGCCTTACCTTAAATGGAAAATATTTTACAAAGTGTCTTATATCATGAAAATTGAAGCACTCAACCTTGATTACTCTTTTTGACTAATGACCCCCATCAAAGGTCCATGCAAATTCATTTTTAATAGGTCTTCTACATTCTCTAGATTTATACCCAAACTAATTACATGTATAGTAGTAACCATTGAAATTTACATACCTCATAACATTTGGTTACATGATCTATTTTGCATTCATCTTTTAGCACCTTCATTCCTTATTTGATGATTTGTATTCAAAGGCTAATACACCTTTCTCTTATTGTAATTCATTTCAACTTGAGAAGTAACTTTAGGCTCTTCATTAAAACCCAATCCAGATCTATCACTGGCTAACTTTTAACTCTTTAGGAGATCATTGAGATCATTAGAAATTTTATCAAACTTAAAAAATGATTTAACCTTGCTTGTAGATTTATCTAACTCATATCTCAATAACTCATTTTTAGTTACATACCTTGCACATTCATCTTATTTAGCTTTTAGGCTTGAAGACAGGATTTCCAATTAAAAACTAAGATGTTTGACCATATCTTCATGCTCCTTGACATATTCATCCATTCTTTCCTCATACACATTGAATTGCTTCTCAAAGTCCTTGAGTTTAGATTTCATCTTCTTATTGATCTTGTTCTCAGTTTTCAATTCTTCATGAGAATTTGCCAATGTAGTCTCATAGTCCATCTCTTCTTCATCATCATTTTAATCACTCCAAGTAGACTCCTTTTGATGTGATTAACTTCCTTCCTCAGCCATGAATATATCTTCATCTTCAACATGCCATCATCTTCATGATCATATTCTGAATCACTAACTTCACTCTCATCTGATGAGTTACAATATTCTTTGGTGTAAAGAATCTTCTTGTTCTTAATGTACGTATTATTGTTATCAAAATTTATAAAACCCTATTTAATTTTATCATCCATATATGTTCTCTTGCCATTATCATGCTCTTCATCATCATCCTTCTTATACTTATGAGGGCACTTATTAGAAAAATGTCCTATTTCACCATAATTGAAGCATTTGAGGGGTAGTTTACCTTATACTTTCCTGAACCTATTCTTAATTTCCTTGAAATCAAAGCAATTAGTTCATCATAATTTATATAAAGAATGTCATCCTCCTTAAGTTTCTTAGCTTGTAACTTCTTCTTTGTCTTCATTTCAGTCTTGAAATTTTCTTATTTTTTTGGTGGTATATCATCATTCTTCCTCATCTCATAGGCATTAAGGGTACCATGCAATTGATCCATCTTTAACTAAATAAGGTCATGAATCTCTTCTATAGTAGATACATTTGGATTAAACTTGGAGTATGAAGACCTTAATACCTTTTGAATAATATTATCCTCTTCAAGGATCTCTCTAATACTTCTGATGATGTTCATAATCTCATCAACTCTCTACAAAATAGGATGCCACAATATCTTCTTCATCCATCTTGAGACTTTCAAATTACCTTTTATGAGTCTATAACTTATCAATATTAACCTTTCAATATCCTTCATAAATGATCTACTTTTTGTCCCATATCTCTTTATCAAAATTTCAATGGATTACCTTGATGTATTTAGTCTCTAAAAGACCATAAGTAATAGCATTAATTGCCTTGGAATTTTTCTCAAAAACCTTCTTATCTACAACACTATATGGAGGAATATGAGGAGAAATATAACCATCCAAAATAGATTTCCATACATAAAACCCTAAGGACAAAATTTATGTCCTCATCTTAGCACTCAAAAATACATAATTGGATCCATTGAACATTGGTGATTTCTTAGTAGAGAAACCTCCTTAATGACTACCCATATTGTACCTTGGATCAAATTTAAGTGATTAAGCCTTTACCAAAGGACCTAATCTAATACCAATTGTTAAAGGTACAATCACTGAGAGCGGGGTGAATCAGTGAGACCATATATTTAAATTTTAATTTTAGTCCTTTAAACTAATAACCAATCAACATATATCAACTTGATCAAGCAACATTAACAAGAGAGATCATTCATTCATTGCATACACAAGATCAAACACATAACACATAGTTATTATGTGAAACCCTCATGGGGAATAAAATCTACTCTCAAGTCTTCAACAAATGGACTAATATCCTATAATAAATTATAAACAATAGACTGATTAACTCCTTTAGATAAATAAAACTTGATCATATCCTCTTGACTAAAGGTATTTAGTGAAACCCCTATTTCATAAGGAGAAACTACCCCTAAGGAATACCAAGTACTTTATACCCTCATTTGGTCACCTTTAATTTATAAATGATGTATTCAACACTTGATGATGGATCTCTATTTATTTAACCCCTGTAAAAACTCTCTTTCTATCTCAAATAGGCTTCTCACCTAGGTGTGCCACAATCTCTTTCCTTCTTCACTCAAACTATCCTCATATGCACACTCAAAACTCTTCACATATCCTAAAACAACAAGATTAATATATTGACATTAGTAACATGACTTATAGTTCATACGTATATTCAATAAACTATTTTTTTCATTAACTCACCTAACAGGCACACTACCTATACTTCATTTTACAACTCTCACATCCACCTTGCATAATTATTCCACATACTAGTATAGAAACCAAAACATTTGGTTTCAATATATATATAAATCATGAATCAATAATATATTATTCAACCATTAAATATGCATTCACCCTTAAGGCATCTTACATAGGTCACACTTAAGCACAATCCACTTTCAAATAGGCCTAATTCATTTTTAGGTCATATGGAATCCCATTAATCTCTTTGACACTTATTTGAGAAAAAAAAGAACATAATAACATTTTAAAATAGAATAGACCCATTTTAAATTATCTATAGGCACCACTTAAGTGGCAACAATCATCACAGTACCCTTTAGCTTAAGCACAAATAGCTCAAACACTTCTCTATACACACATTCATTATGAGTTAACACATAGTCACCTTCTACGCCTTTATTCATACTGAATATGATTGGTCAATCCTTCATAATGAAAAAATATAATCCTCATGGAGTATAAAACACTCAAAAATAGATAATTAACCATGAAACATCAAAACAACATCTACATAAGCTCAATTGCTCTTCTTGGGTTACTTGCAAAATAAACATGAATACATAGTTAACTTATAACCTTAATATATTTGATTATACACACTTAAATATATTAAAATTAGGTTTATTAGATTCAAAATGGATTAATATTCACATTTTATTATTACAACATTAGCAAATTTTGTCTAGAACGAAAGATATGGCCCAAATCACAGACACTAGTTTTTCCCTTGTTAAATTTGAATATTTAAATGACAACGGTCATAGTTAAACCTCAAACACTAAGCTCACATATCATGTCCTTGATACTAAAAAAATTATTCACTATTTATATATTTTTTAATTTAATTCATAGGCACCAATTCTCAAACATTAAACCTTAATCACTTTGACCTCATCTCGTGCAATCTTTTAATGTTCACTCATTGCATACCATGGATTTCTACAAATTAACCAGGTATTTAACTAGTAATGCTCATTATTTGATCAATATATATGAAAAAATAATCACCATTGATATTTATCCTTTAAATTTTATTAGTCATTAAATAATTTGCACTTCTTACCATCTCATTGCTTCATATCATCTTGGAACACACACTTTGTTGATCTTCTATAAGATGCTCGATCTTTATCTTTGTCAAATAACTATGACATTGACCCATTTGAATATACACAAACCATTGGATATGGAATTATTAAATCATGTGAACCATTATATCTCTACTAGGTATAGATATTTAACATTATGCAAATTGACTAAGTATGGGGACCAACTACAATATGCTTGGAAAGCCTACTTTGGACCTCAATAACTTTTATTGCGCTTAGATGCATGATCTAGAATTTAGACCACATGATCACCTTTAAAAAGAGAATAAATACATATAACAAAATAATATTTAAACCTTCATGAATGTGAGATATAATTCCATTAATCTGCTCACTCAGATTATTCTGCCACATAGCCAACATGTCAAAACATGCCTAGAAGGACAAATTTGCACTTGTATAACTTTTGACATGCTTCATTGCATGAAATAAATTTTAGAGAAAATAAACTAGGATAAAAATTAAACAAACCCATATGATAATATTATTTTTAAATTTTCACATGTTCAATATATGCCATCATCAAAATGCTTACTTGGCTCTTCTTGCCACATTGCAAATTTGGCTATCGGAAAACACTATCAAAATTCCTAAGAGCCCAACTTTGAACGCACATATATTTGATTGAGATTAGGAAAATGGCATAATATTTAGTGCATAAAAACTAGGTATAAATTTGATCATAACCATATGACCAACTCCCCCTGACTCATTCACATGTGGTAATGGTGATGTTAGCAAACTGTCTACTCATATTTTCTACCACTAGACCCAAACTATCTAGATGAAAACTATGGACTACCAGATGAATTACATTTATTCACACAAGCTATATAATCATATAAAACCTATTATATAACCAATTTAACATGATCTAATCACCATACTCATCCCTAAACATCGTTATCCATGTAAAAACTAAAGATCAACCAAGCCAACTTCAAGCACACTAGAAAAAACACATTGCACACTTTGTCATTGTTATTTAGGCTATCAAATCACTTTATCCACTCACTAGGACATATCCATGGCATCACCATGACATCATTGAAAATTCTTCAACAAATTCTTGTGCTCTTTGGAGGTCTGTAAACTAAGATCTGCACTGCTAAAATTCTACCTGGGTGCCAAAGTACGATAAAGGAATATTGAAGCTTGTTCTACCTGGGTGCCAGAGTAAAAATTGAAGCTTGTTCTATCATCAAGAGGCAAAATAAAGGAATATTGAAAAGTTTCAAACTTATTGGTATCCTTTTCACATATTTGTGTTTCCTCAAAGCTTCACTTGAGCACCATGCCTTCTAAGGGTAATTATAAAAGTTAATACAAAGTTTGAAAGTATTTAAAAAATAATTTATTTTTTTTAATTTCTAAAAATTCTCCTTCAATATATTGTGGCTCCTACTCTTTATACCTTCTTTTTTATATAAAATAAATTATTTTTTATCTTCTTTTACATGCATAGTAAATTAATTTTATTTATTTATTTATTATATATATATATATATATATATATATATATATATATATATATATATATATATATGTGCATGTATTATTTTAAATTCTAGTATATAAAAGTTGGATAATATTTTTTTGCTAAAAGCTTGCATCAAGGGAAGCCCTATGTTAAAATTCCATCTAAATCATCTTTTTTTATTTATTTTAAAAATTTGTCAAATTAACTTTGAATTAGATTAATTTGAATTTTGTTTTTTGGTTTGCATGCCAAGCTTCACACATTTAAAACTATTATTGACTTATCAATCTTTGTTTGACTTTCAACCTATTGAATGTTTTGACAAGTATAGTCATGTAACAAGTTGATCCTTAGGTTTTCTCACCTTTAATACATGTCTACATGGTCTATTTTTTCTTTTGAAACCTCTTATTATTACTTTTATAATTTTTTAATAATAGTGTTTTGGTGATTGTTTTGAGTGTGACTCTTTTGACACCTAGATTAGTACAACTTTAATTCAATTTTTTTACATTATTTAGCATCTAAATTATAAAATAAATCATATTTTCATGTGTAACTCACTTTATTTTTAAAAATATTTCTAAAAACTTTTTTAAAAATATCAATTTGTTAAATTATTCTTACATTAGTGTATTTTTTCAACACTTATGACACCTAATTTTATTGTAAATTTTCATAATTTTCTTGCTTTGTCTAGTATTAAATTGAATAATTATTTTTTTTTTCACTTTAAATTTGGTTTACTATCAAATACAGTCAAAATTCACACTAAAAATGTTTTTTTTAAGTATTTGGTTGATATCCTATTTAAAAGGAAGTTATGACTTTACCTCAATTTTCTTTATATAAATCTTAAATGTTTAATAAAAATAAGTATAATATATGAAAAATTCATGTTAAATCTAAATTTATATCTTGAAAGTTATGGAATATTGTTATTAGGATTGAAAAATATCCTTCTAGATGACATGTGACACCTAAGCTTACCAATGCATTTCAACAAAAATCGTAAGAAGATATGTCCATTATCTTAGGAGTGTTAAGGATGAATTCTTTCTCTACGTTGGTAATCAAGAATCTCCTAGCGATGTTTACTAACTCTTGAAATCCATGAATGAGGATACTTACCTCTCAAAAATTATTAAGTTAAATTTGAATTTCAAGTACACATATGAAAGGTGATGAAAAGGTTATGAATTATCTTGATAAAATTAAGAATATTAAAGTTTAGTTAGATGGTTGTAACTATAATTTTATTTAAGATCAACTATTTTAATTTATCATTCAATTAGATATTCATGAAATTTTATAAATTTTATTTCAATTTTAAATTCTAAATATCAAACTAAACGAGATATCCCTGACTTTACCACCTTATTTATTCTCGTAATTCAAAAAGAACAAGTTATGACCAATTTTTATTTTAAAGAGAATGTCATTCAGGCACTTCTCACCTTAAATAATATTTTTGATAGAAATAAAAATAATAAATATAATCCTAATTTTGCTAAAAGCATAAATGAGAACAAGAAATATAGTCATAAGAATCATAAATTTAAGTTTAATGGAAATTACAATTTATGTGGTAAATTTGGTCATAAAAGAGAAACTTATTATTTAAAAAAATGATAGAATTAACAATTAATCTTATAAATATAACAAAGGGAATAAATCTAATCAAAATAAGTAGAAAAATCAAAACTGTAATCAAAATAACAATCAGGATCATAATATTATTGCTTTATATGTTGCTTTATTTACTTCTAATAAAAATGAGTGGATTTTAAATAGTAGTGCATCAAAATGTATGAATTTATTATCTAATATTATATGTGATTCTAGAGATATATTTAAAAATATTTACTTAGGAGATAATTATTTCTTAGAAGCAAATAAATAGGTAAGAGTTAAATTTTCAAATGATGTTATAAATGATGTTTTCTATGTACCTATTGTCACTCAATTTTGCACCCTTGGAGAGGTTATTTAAGACTCATCTAAATTGAGTGAAACATTGAATTACCTCTAGGCCTATGGGTTGCCTATAGTAGAGATAAACCTCTAGATTGAAGGGATAACTCCCTAGATTTATCTTTGATAGTTCATCACCTATACTACTTGTTTGCTTGGATGGAAAGAGATAGAAGGAATCATGAAAGTAACCTATTATAAAGAGGTGAGGCATAAAATTGATATCCAAAATAATACCATATAATTTCACTATGAAATATGACTCACAAGACTAGCTTCAACATCCTAGATTGCTCTAACATAAGTGTTTCAAACATGAAGGTGATATGCATTACACTTCTCAAGGTGAATGAACAAGAGGTCTAATTGTGAACAATAATGGTATTCCTTACACTTAGAGATATAAAAATACACTAACTACACTTCATGTGACCTTTTATAGAGAAAACTACTTACACCAAACATGAAAGAGTAAAGAGAACACAAGGATAGATGATTATCACTTATCATTCCACTACACACTACTTCACACACTTAGATAAGAAGTTATGAAATAAAAACCAGATTTAAAATACTTATTCAAATGAAAATATAATATTAAAATCATTAGGGATTCACCATAGTAGGTTTGGATCTTACAACTTAGCCAAAAGTGGTTGCTCTTACAAAAAATGGTGAAGAGAGAGAAAAAGAGAGGTGGTAGAGGAAGATTTAAAAATATCCATGAGAGTTAAAACAAGAAAATGAGTTTTGAGATAGTATAATAGACCTCTAAGGCCATGTGTCTTACTCCTAAACAAACTCCAACCTTTCAAGTGGTGTAGGGGTTACAAACTTACTTGACATCTTGACTAACTCCTTAGAAACTACCCTTCTTTACATGAAAGGAGTGATAAGTATACTTTAAGATTATGAATTTGACTTGAAATAATCTCATAACACTCATTGAAGATTTTGAATACCTTAGAAAACTCTTTTGACTTATCATTCCATCATTCATGTGCATAGGTGACTTGTAACTCTTCATTTCCTACACCTAATTTGGTCCAAGTGGCCCAAAAATCAAATGCGTATTCTCTAGCTCATCCAAACTAGATGAATTATATTAAAATATTTTACCAATTTTAAAACACACCATTTTGATTCTTATATCAACTCCCAAAAACTTGTTTTTCTCCTTAAGCCTTCACTAGGGCTAGTTTCCTTGTAGCCTTTTTTCTTGTAAAATCCTTGTGTAGAGAGTTTTACATATGATCTTTAAAAAATAAGGTCATATTATATGAACCTATATGTCCTTATATCTCCATGTCAAATTTAATCTTCATATTCTGAGTGGAAACCCATTTTTTATGCCTTTCTCTTGAATTAGGCCTCCTTACTTTGGACCTTATTTTCTTGCTCAAGACTTGTACCACACATGTGAAATCACCCAAAAGTATTTGATTCACTTTACCTATTCCCACTCCAACCTCCATGTCAATTTTGGGTTCCTAAAACCCTATGAAAGTATGCAAACCAAGAAATGGCCAAGTCACCTAGTCTCATTTTGAGCATGTTTAAGATTGCCTTGGAAAATGGGCCTAATTTGGTCATCTACATAATATCCTATGAAATTTTTTAAATTTTAATATCTATGATAAGTCCCAAATGATCTCATATCATGATTTTTAATCTCTCCCCTTCTCAGAACACCTAAAAAACACTATAAACATACAAAATAGGGTATTTATACCAATCTATATAAGTGACATCAGCATCAAAGTACATGTGAGTAACCTCCTTAGAGTCCTAAACAAAATAAAATCTTTCTTAGGAGAAAAATATGTATTTAGATGTGAATTTTAGACCTTTTTTTCAGGACTAGTCACTATCAGGGTTTAAGAAAGGGTTTAGACCCGTTTAGGGTCTTAATGATTATTCATAAAAAAAGATCATTAAATGAACTCCTTACACTTTTAAAACATTATTAATAGACCCATAAAACTACCATGAAAATTTTGGGAAATGGTATGATCATTTAAAGTTGCTCCTTGGGTGGCTTGCTTAGTATTTCTTGAGTGTGAGATAGGTCTGTATTGGGTTTTGGGTCTCAAAATCTCATTCTATTGATGGGAAGAGTTCATACACATTTTAAAAATATATATAAATTATTCAAAATGCTTCATTATTACTTGTTACTCTTCTGTATGTTTAGGGTACATTGGTCAGGGTGTTAGGGTTTAAGAGCTATCTCCTTTTTGATATCCTTTAAGGGTACTTAGTGGAAAATTGAACTACATTTCAACCTGAGAATGTATGGATACCTCTATTACATTCTTTCACTACCTAAAGTTACCCCCATGATTTTTTAAAACCTGATTTGTGCCCTTTTAGCTCAAGTAGACCTCTAGGTCTCATGGATGCCATAACCCAAGGAGTGGGCAAGGACTGAGACAAAATAGTGGATACTTAAACTATTTTTCTAAACTTTAAATTTCCATGAACATATTTTTCAACCCATTACCACCATCTATACCAATTTTCAAAGCATGATCATGCCTAGAGGATCTTCAAAACTTCAATTTCCTTCATCACTTGGACTACGTGCGAGTGTGATTGTAAGGTTTTAGGCCTGACTAAGTTTTGATATTTTCACCATGTTATCACACCTAAGTAATAATATTGAGGATTTTAAAACACTCTAATAATAGTCACCAAAAATGTTTCATCTTCTTAGACCCTCTACAGTCCTCACCTTTCTCAAAACAAGCAAAATAATCATAGTGCAAGTAGACCTTGGTGCATGTGTTTGACTGTTTTAGGTGTTCAAGAACCTCTTCTTCAACATCAATTATATTCTCAATGTTTTTTAATAAGTATACAATCTTAATTTATTTCAAACATATTTAGACACCTTATGTTCTCCTTCCTTTAGGCCTAAGGTTTATTTGCTCCTTAAGCTACCTATAGTTGCTTATTAGAGGGTCTAAATGTGTTAGGTGCTTTAAACCTCACTCTGACTACATATTTGTTTGGGTTTCACTCTTTCCTAGTCTTTGAACATTTTTCAAAGTTTACAATTGAGTTTCAAAACCTACCAAACATCCCTACCTACCTTATTTGACTTTAGCACTAGCTTAAACTCTCAAGCTAGCAGCTTGAAGGTGCTTTTCTGGGGATAGGACTATGTGTTGGGTTTCTACTTTACCCTCTACTAATTGAATTTTCCTTTCATGAACTTTAATTTGGTTTAAGATCTCAAGTAGGTTCAAAACAAATTTTCAAGCACCTTTATTCTTTACCCAGGCCCAAAACTAGTTGGTCTTTTAATCAGGATTGTAGGTGTCTTTAGAGATAGGATTATATACTAGGTTAGAAGATACATAAACCAATAGGGACCCCCCTTAATCAAATAATTTTGAAATATATATCAATATCAATTATCCCCACATACTTAAATAGATAATCAGCTTCTAAAAATAATATAGAGTGAACAGAAAACCCTATTTAAACTGATTTCACATTGTAAACATTCATCTTTCAATACTACAAGTAAAAATAAAAAGTAAAATGGAAAATAGTGACACATAGACACCAAAGTGATAACAATATTCACCTTTTAATGGATATGTCTCTGGGTTCACTACAATCATGAACTAATCCATTCATAATAGATTAAAGTACAATTTTATGAAGCTTACATCCATGGATCAATAATCTACAATAGTACTAAAATTAGACTACATGAAGACTTGATTTGATCAAGAACTCATCTTCCATTCATCCACAACACCTATACATCATCTCCAGATTCTATTCATAATTCTCCATACAAGAGTAAAATAACTCTCCAAAATGGGTCAATATCTCATCACCAAGGAATACAACTCAACTCTGTAATAGTGATGGGCTACTTTGATAAAATAGTATCTGAGGGTTCCATAGGTGTTTGCCTTTACAATGGAAAATAACCTCATTTACAATCAGATTATAAAAACTTTGATATAATATATATCACATGAAGTCTTTCATAGGCATTTTACCTTTATAATGAAATGATTCCTTTATAATTTAAAATAAATTAATTACATCTTTGAAATAATCCTCCCAAAGGCCTCCAAGAATGTCTTATAAGACCCTTTAGAAAACATCCATAGGCTTATAAAAAACACTAACAAACTTGGCTTAAAAAGCCTTACAATGCTTAGAGAATCCAAAGCTATTATGTTGTGTTGTTCAAATGCAAATTCATGCCTTTATATACATGACTCAACTCAAGACACAGTAGTAAATATGCTCTTATTTTTTCATGGAGGTTATGGGTTCGAATCCCTCCATATCTCCAAAAAACATGCCTAATCCTTGTTTAAATGGAATAATTCTCTTGTGTGGTTTTAATCATCCACCTTTAGTGGAATGATGAAAGTTTAAAATAATAGAAAGAGGTTGGGGGTTCGATCCTCCCCAACCATCTTACCCTTTATTTTGTGGGTTCATGGTTTTAAATCCCACATTTGTGGGGATAAGGCTTGAAAAGGCTTTTTATAGCCTTAAGCCACCAATATTGATGTGGCTTCAACCATGTTCTAATCCCTTTTGCCATGCCCAAAACTCAAGCTTTGGTTGTTGGGAACCTTAAGATGGATGTGAGTTGGCTTGAGCTAACATTCGATTTAGGTTGAACTATCAAGTTGGGTTGCACTACCAAGTTGTGTTGACATGCTGATTTGGATTGCACTATCAAGTTGGGTTAAACTATAGAGTTGGGTTACACTATTGAGTTGGGTTGACATGCTAATTTGGGTTGCACTACCAAGTTGGATTGACATGTCAATATGGGTTTCACTATCGAATTGGGTTGAACATTATAACTTGAGAAGGTGAATGGTGGTAGGGCACATGGTGGCCTGAGGTCCCACCACATAGACCTCTCGATAATTGCCATATGGACTACTTCTTCACCTGCAACTTGTCAACATAAGATATTATGATATAAAACTATAGTGTAATTGAAAATATTAAAATTAAATTGATATATTATGATGGTAGAGTCCCCTTTCATCACAAAAGTGGGATCCACCAATTATGATCTCTATACCTATCCCTTTTATGACCATCAAAGATCAAAGGCACATAAATTCATTTTTTTTCCATGTACCCAAAGCTTACCACATCATCAATTGACCACTAGTTGACCAACTTTAACCATCCATATCTAGAGAAAATGAGCTTTGTTTCTTGAGTTCTGCATACCATCAAAAATATCTCAATAATCCCTATGCAATGGTGCTAGTTTAGGAAGGATTTAGGGATGTTCAAAAATGTCCTCTATATCAAACCTCCCCACAAAGTCCTTTTGGCCTCTAAAAGTAACAACATTTAAATTATTTGAAAATGAAGGTACACCTCCCCCATGAACTCTCTTTTCTAAAAAATTCATCTTTCTGTACTGATCAAAATATATAGGATCCAACAACAACTAAAGGTGTTTCTCCACATAGGGGCAAAAAAATCTCCCAATCAGGTTCAACTCTCCAACTTAGGGCAATGCATTATATATATAGGAGCAAATATAATAGAAGTAACTTGAATTCAATATGCTATGAAACTCCAAGTATCAAAAACTAACCATAAACTATTACCAAAACTCCAAATCCCTCTTGGATAATTTCACAATAGAACTTGGAAACCAAAAATGTAGGAAAAAATACTAAGCATGATAAACCTATCGTGAAGTATTTCCTACTACATGTAACTCTAGTTCTACAATGTCAGCTTCTCTCTAACAATGAGGTATAGTTTCTCCACAAATGGGTTATCTCTCGAATAGGGGTAATCTCTCAATAATGAGGCAAAACAACACAAGTTTACCCATACCAATTTCTGTCTTAAATCCTATCACCAACTAGATCCTATAAACTTCTATGAATAGATCTTCTTTACCAAACTCATCATCTACTACAAGTAATTAGTAAGTAAATATCATAAATATGAGAAGACAAACTAAGAATGATAAACCTATCTCAAATTTCTTCCCATTGATTGATTGATCCAAATCCACTATAACAAGTGGTATATCTGCCTTCAACATTGGTTTTAAATTCCCTCATATGATAAATAAGGAATCCTAAAAAGTGTTGATGATGTAAAATAGCATGCTTATCAAACTTGTATCAATGCAAATTAAAACTATCCAAGAAACCATTTTAACCAAATCAAGGGTTATCCCCTTTCCTAGTTTCCATAAAGTGAATAAAATGATATACCACATCAAATCTCATTTAGTACGAGGTAATGATGAAACCTCTTTTTTTTTATAAGTTCTAAAATAATTCCAAAATAAGGTACATTCTATTTCCAATAATCCACACAAGGTTATCCAATCAAACATGGATATCAAACAATATACTGTGTAAATAGCCATTTTCTCATAGACAAGAATCATTGGAATAGTTTTACCTTCATTCAAAACTATGAACTACACACTCTATTGAGCAAAGGTTAAATTTTAAACAACCAATTATTACCCAAACTAAAGTTCCAAAACTTTTTCAACTTCATGAATAATGCCATATTACTATTCTCCATATCTTACCATGGAAATTGGTCTTTTAACTTGCTTACTATTTCTAAGAATATAGGTTTAAAAATACAATCACTTCACCAAAAAGAAAGGCTACACAACATGATTATCAAAATATTATTTCAAATACCAATACTAACAAGATCCATCTCCATACCTTCATTACCCTATAAGCAAGTTCCATGAGGGGAATATAATAATCTCTCATTGGCACAGATTCTGAGGCTTTACCTATGTTTTACCCTACAAACAACTTGTACACAACTGAAGAACCATATACATGTTAAGTTGGGTTGTACTATTGAGTTAGTTAAACATTTTGACTTGAGAATGTGAATGATAGCAAGCCACATGGTGGCCTGAGGTCCCACCATGTGGACCTTTCTATAATTGACATGTGGACTACTTCTTTACCTACCATTTATCAACACAAGATGATATGATACAAAACTATAGTGTAATTGAAAATATTAAAATTACACTAATATATCATGGCAGTAGAGTCCCCTTCCCTCATAAAAGTGGGCTCCATCAGCTAAGGTCCCTGTAGCTAACCCTTTTATGACCATCAAAGACTGGAGGTGCATAACCCCATTTTTTCCATGTGCCCAAAACTTGCAACATCATCAGTTGACCACTAATTGACCAAAACTTTGACCAACCATATCTAGAGCAAACAAGCTCTATTTCTCTAGGTCTACATACTATCATAAATATCTTAATGAGCCATATGTAATGGTGCTAGTTTAGGAAGGATTTAGGAATGTTCAAAAATGTCTTCTAGATCATTAGAACCTCACCATTAGCTTACTATCCCTATAATGGGTTCATGAACTTTGTTTGAGGTCTTAGTTAGGTTCAAAGCTTTCAAACATCACTCTTCTTCCTCTCTTCAAGTTGAAATTGGAGTGGTCTTTAGATAACCCTGTAGATGGCATTTTTAGAGCTACTTGACTATGTTCTAATTATGTACTTGTTTTGATCCTACTCCTCACACAATGATATTCTCTATGGCTTTAAACCTATTTAAAGATCCAAGTGAGTTCAAACCTCTAATCATATATGCCCTACCTCATCCTTCACTAGACTTGTCCTTATCTCTTCTATACACAATACTATAGGTGGGCTTTTGACTATCTACATAGTCCTAATACTATCTCTAACTTGATAGTGGCCTAATTATTTATTTGAGGGTTTGTAACACAATTTACATCAGCATAGGAGTTGAAAATTCATGTTTGAGGCCTTCTTGAATTGGTTTGAGGTTGGTCATGGTCCAATTGAGGCCTACAGGATTAAGGCCTATAGGTTGCTTTTGGACTTCTTAGGGCTACAAGAGCCATTTCATGAATTCCTAGATTTATCAATTATATCAAACCATTACACCTCCTTATCACTCCTTCATGTGTCACAAATCTTAATACAAATATTTTCATCTTCAACTTACCCCATTGGTCCATATGGATTTCAAGTATAATCAACAATAAATGCATAAGTTCTATGTGTAGGGAATTGGAGCAAGTACTTAATTTTGAGTAGTTTAAAAGAGGGTAGTGAGGTTATTAATTCCATATGAGATCATGAGGATATGTATTAATCCTTCACTATAAATGAGCATCTTTCATTCACTTTGCAGATCATCCAAGTGCATCTTAAAGAGACAATTGTCACCTCTCATTAAAAGTGTGCATTTGGGATCTTTTCTTGACTTTTCTTGACTTTCAATGGTGAAATTTTAACTCAAAACCTCACACTATTATATGTCACTGATATTGAACCAATTTGGTAATCAAAGTTATAGTAGAATGGTCAAACATAGATCATGTCTCCCAAAGGGTAAACACACTTGAATAATAAGGACAAAAACACATATTAGACCAAATCACATGAAATACATGAAACTAAATGATATTATATGATTTATAAATCATTATAAAACCTATGAGAATGACCACCATGAATACAAGATAGATATTAGTAGCAAAAACTCACTGAAACAACCCATGCATTAAGACATTCTTCCTCCAAGTGAAATAACTTCATGGAGATTATTAAATTAATAAAAACACCATGAAAGTGAGATCCAAGACTGATAAAAATCACCTTTAATAGCATTCCTCTACATCAATTTCTGATCTAGAGAAATAGGTGCAAAAATAGACCCCTCTTAGATGCATAGGCTATAGTGACCTGCTATCACTCTTAACAATCATTCATAAAGAATAAGCACCATTATGAAAACCAATACAACTTATTTAAATATTTATTTGACCCTAACAATGTCCAAAGTTTCATCTCCTAACTCTCTCTCCTGGCCTTTTGCCTTCCTAAGCTTGTGAAGGTAGTGATGGAGGATAAAAAGTGTTTGGAGTGGAAATTCATACTAAAACTTTATCTAGAGATGGAAAATGGTTGAGGGATCCCAAGGGTCACTTCTAAATCATTTTCAACTAAAAAATGATCTTGAAAGTCCATACAAGTACTTGAAAAGTATCTTTTTCCAAGATTAATAGTTGAACTACAGATTCTATCAGACTTTGACTACTCATAGAAATTTTTTGACCAACCTCTAACTCAGGGATGTTTGGAATCCTTTTGAAATTTTATCCTATTGAAATGGTATTCCCACCTCTTCTACATGGGCCAAAAAGTGGCCAAATTGACATTTTTTACAAGTAATATCTAAACAAAGGTTAGTGCATGATAATATGATATAAATTATGCCAAAATAACCTTTTTAAATGACTTTATACTATAATATACCTTTGACCAAAGTTTGAATATATGATACCTTGACAAACATTAGATACCTCTATAAGTTTTAACCTATAAGGGGTCACCAAATTTAACATGGGGTTAAATTTTGTAAACATTTTTGGTGATTCACAAGGGTAGCATGCCTATAATACTAATGGACTACTAGCCTTATCCTTTCATTGGGATATCAAGTCACTCTTCTACTACAATCTAAAATTAATATGCCTTAAAAATACTTTAGACTCACATAAAATACACAAAAATAATGAAACACACACTATGCTCAAGAATTTAGGGAAAACATACACAAAAAACTCAAAACAACACACCTATCCTAATATATATAGACCTCAAAACATGTTTGAGGTGATAAAATACTTTCTCTTTATTCAACCAGCATCAAAAAGGATGTTCCTTGAGTCATACTTGCTCCATGAGAGTAAGTCACCATATGATAGATGATTATTGAATTTTTTTTTGTATGTGAAGATGATCAATAGACTTACCCTTAATAGGGCCTCTGCTATTTGAAAGTATACCATTTGAACCTCCATGAAATGGTCCTCTTATCTCCTCTTTAGGATTGCTTAATAATACAACTTGATTGATGTCATTGATGATCATTGATGCTCTTCATTTTGCTCCTTGGTAACCAATAAAGTTGTCTCAACTTCACCTTCATCTGGAACACGATGTGTTTGATGCCTAGGACCATCAAACGTGTCTTCTTACTTCTCAAACATGTCTAAAAGTGGTTCAACATCAGACTAAGGTTTGGACTACTCCTCAACCATACACATTTCTTCCTTGACCTAGTTTAACTCTTTCAAGGCTACAAATTACTTGATAAGAATTGGATACTTTTATTCATGTTCAATAGGACACTCTCCTTCATGTTCATAAGGTCCATCAACAACATTACTATCAGGTTCATGCTTCTTAGGAAGGAGAGTTGGCTTACTCACTTATTCAAACTCTTGAACTATAACATGGGATTATTTCCATAGATCATCTTCTTATTCATGGCTATCACATTCATGAAATTATTCCATTTAAATAGACATAATTATAATATCATTGACATATTCATGCTTCTTCACACTTTGAAACTCATCATCATCATATATATGAATGAGTTAGTTACCCTTAATAGCTTATTGAAAAGGATCATCAAGGCCTACCTCAGAATGTTCATCACCTTCATCATGAATGATGTATGTGCCAAGGTATGTCCTTCAATGAAATAATATGGATAATACTTATAAGTGTCAGTACCACACTCATATAGTAAAATTTTAGAGATACCTTCAAGTTCAGAAGATGCTCCATCATTTATAACATGTTTTTCTCATTCATTGATGGTACAATTCAAGTTAGAACTAGCTTCTACATATGGCTCAATGTGAAACTTGGATAATGGTTGTATTCTATTGTCACCTTAGCTCCATACATTGTTTTAAAGGCTAATAAGTACTGATTAACTAATAGATATCCTCTTATCTTGGTAGTGAAGTCTCCTAATAGATAAATAGCAAAATGAGTAGGAAAATCTACCACCACTATGTCTTGAAGGATTGGAAAGCTTGGATAGTCATGCAAGAAAACCTTCAAACTTATGATAAGCCCTACTAAATTAGATGGTGTCCCATAAAGTTTCAATACTCCCTTGATATATGTCCCATTTTTCAAACCCAAATTATATGCAACTAGTTTGGGCATAACTAAAGTACTTGCCCCAACATCTATAATACAATTATGAACAAGTTTATCTCCCATAATGAGGATGAGATAGAAGGGTGGGAGATTTTCAGATTAGTGGAGGGTTAAACAATGTGGATAGGTGTATTTTTTATGGATACACCACCATATCTTGATGGTTGAGGATTGATATGGATTTGGGACAGCTACTCTTTAATTAGTTCTTTTTGGTTGGGCATGTGAAGTACCTCCCAAAGAGATATATTAGTCTTAGAATTCTTCAAGGAGTAAATGATTTTAAAATAATAAACACTCACATTTTCTTTCATATTTTTAGGCAATGAAGTGGCTTTATCTTGAGTCAATTAATTATTTTGAGTCACCCTTCCCAAGTTCTAATTTTGAAGAGGTGCAGGACTTTTAGGGGCTACCACATTTGCATTCACACCTTGTGGCCTTGGAGGAGGATTGTTTGGACTTGTATAAACATCTTGAACATATCCCAAGGCTCCTCTCTTTGACCTTGTTTTGGATGGAACTAGGGTAATTAGGTTTAGGAAAAGTCTATTTTCCACTTGAAATATTGTCAAGCTCACTCTTTGGTTACCATACTCTTCATTTAATTTTACTTGCATAAAAATTTCATATTCAATTGTCAATTGAGGAGTAGGCCCTATTTGAGCTACCAAAGATTGTCCTTAACCTTTATTGGCATTCATATACTATCCTTGATGCTTCCATTCTTCTCCTTGAACCAAGTTACTATGGACTAGAACCATGGCTCTTATGTTAGGAGTAGAGATTGAATTATAGGCATTGGGTGGCCTATTGAAGTTATGCTAACCTTGTCCCCTCCTTTGACCATATTGTTGAGGTGGGAATATATTTTATTTTGGAGGATAGGAGTAGGGTTTTTTATGAACTCCATATTGTATATTTATTTTCCTAACTTGAGCTTTTAAGGCCTTATATCTTGCTTCCCAATCAATGGTATCTTTTGATTTCTTTGGGGAAACTCTAGACTTATTACTTGAACTTGAAATTGGAGCAATACTTGGAGGATCAATAGAAATGTTATGAAAAATAGACATAAAGACTTTTGGAGGAATCTTACCAGCTTGGATCAAACCATTCTAATCTCTAATGGCTATGTCATAGGCTTCAAGTAAAGTGTACCCACCCATGGACTATAACATGATAGCTATATCAATCCCAATAGCTCTAAAGTATGTTGGGAAAACAAAACTTGTAGGGGGTCTCATGAGAGGTGGTAGCCTATTCCATGTTCTTTAAAACCTTTCATTGAAGTCATACATAGTTTCTTTAGGACCTCTTTGAATTATGTTCAACTGATGTATGAGTGATGTGTGATCATTTTTGTGTTCAAATTGAGTCAACAATTCCCCAACCTTATCCCAAGTAGTGATGCATCCTCCTAAAAATGTTCTATACCAATCAAGGGCTTTCCCATAAGAGACATGGTAAGTAACTTGAATAAAATGTTTACTTTAGTGTCATTATGGAAATTACATAGGTTGGATATGTCCCTAATATGCTCACTTATGGTGATACAACCTTCCCCATTGAAAGTGGGAACACTTGGTAGAATTGGGAGGGATATCATCATAGGCATTAAGTATTATAGGATTTTTTGTATTAAAGGCTAGGAAAACATGTTACCCTCAAATTCTTCTTCATTATCTTGATCTTATTGACTTGTAAATATTCTTTCTATTCAAATGTCAAGATAGGCTCAGGATATTGTACTTCAAGAGGAAGTTCAAGTTGAGGGAGTGGATTTATAGGATAATTACCTCTACTAGTAGTTGACCTATTAAGGACCATGAATCATGAATTAAAAAAAAACTTTGTCTATAACCAGATATTACCTTAAGTGGAGTTGTCAAATGCTGAGTATAACACACTTATGTAGTTTTAATGTTGTAAGGACCAACATTCACCTTGGCAAGGCATGCTTAGGAAAATAGTCCCACCGAGCATTCTAAAACTATTGTCACTAAAATTTTCATCCTTGGAGAGTTTTTTTCAAGCCTCCTCCAAATTTATTAAAACATTGGATTACCTTTAGGCCTATGGGTTTCCTATAGCAGAGGTAAACTCTAGATTGAAGGGCTAACTCCTAGATTTGTCTTTGATAGCTTATCACCTATACTACTTATTTACTTGGATGGAAAGAGATAGAAGGAAAAAATAAATTAACCTATTCTAAAGATGTGATGCACCTAATTAATCTCCAAAATACTACCATATAATTTCACTATGAAATATTACTCACAAGACTAACTTCAACATCCTAGATTGATCTAACATAAGTGTTTCAATCATGAAGGTGATATGCATTGCACTTCTCAAGGTGAATGAAAAAAGAGGTTATAGTTATAGACAATAATGTTATTCCTTACACTTATAGATATTTAAAAATACACTAACTACACTTCATGTGACCTATTAGAGAGAAGACTATTTACACCGGACATGAAAGAGTAAAGAGAACACAAGGATAGATGATTATCACTTGTCATTCCACTATGCACTAATTCACACACCTAGCCAAATAATTTATTAACTCAAACCAAATATATTGCAAATATTTATTTAAAGGAAAATATGGTAATCAATCTAGTCAAGCCTTTACCATAATAGGCCTGTAGATCATACAAACTTAGCCAAAGGTGGTTGCTCTATATAGAGAATGGTGGAGAGAGAGAGAGAGAGAGAGAGAGAGAGAGAGAGAGAGAGAGAGAGAGAGAGAGAGAGAGAGAGAGATGAGAGAGAGAGAGAGAGAGAGAGGGAGAGGAGAGGGAGAGGAGAGGAGAGGGAGAGGGAGAGGAGAGGAGAGAGGAGAGAGAAGAGAGAGAGAGTGAGAGAGAGAGAGAGAGAGAGAGAGAGAGAGAGAGAGAGAGAGAGAGAGAGAGAGAGAGAGAGAGAGAGAGAAGAGGAGAGAGAGAGAGAGAGAGAGAGAGAGAGAGATGGAAAAGTTTCCATGAGAGTTAAAATAATAAGAGGAGTTATTATATAGTATATAATACCTCCAAATCCATTTTTATCACTCTTGAATCATTTCCAACCTTCCAAATGGCATAGTGGTTACAAACTTGATTGATACCTTGACTAGCTCCTTAGAAACTACCCTTCTTTGCATGAAAGGAATGACAAGTGGAATTTAAAATTATTAATTAAACTTTAAATGATATCATATCACTCATTTAACATCTGAAATGCCTTAGTAAACTCATCTAACCTTCCATTCCATCATTCATGTGCATAGGTGTCTTGTAACTCTTCATTTCCCACACCTAGTTTGGTCTAAGTGGCCCAAAGCTCAAGTGAATCTTATATAGCTCATCCAAAATAGATGAATGGACTTAAAATATTTTACTAGGCATATAACATGCCATTTGGTTCTTGTATCAATTCCAAAAAAATCATTTTACTCCTTAAGCCTCTATTAGGCCTAGTTTCCTTTTAGCCTTTTTTTCCTATAAACTCATTGTATATGGATTTGTATGGATTATATGAAAAAATAAGGTCATATTATATGAACCTATATTTTCTTATATCTCCTTATATTATTGGAAACCCATTTTTATGCCTTTCTCTCACTTGAATTAGGCCTCCTTGCTTTGGACCCTATTTTCTTGATCTAGGATCTACCACACATGTAAATCTAAAAAAAGAGTTTGATTAAATTTCCATAGGCCCACACCAACCTACATATCAATTTTGGGGTCTGGATACCCTATGTAAGTATGCAAACCAAGAAATGGCCAAGTCACCTAGTCTCATTTTGAGCCTGTTTGAGACTACCTTGGAAATGGGACTGGTTTGGTCATCTCCAAAATATCTTGTGAATTTTTTGAATTTTAATATATATTTAAAGTACCAAATTACCTTACACCATGATTTGGAAGCTCTCCCCTTCTCAGAACACCTAAAAAACAATAAAATGAAAAAATAGGGTATTTGTACCAATCTTCACAAGTGATGTCAACATCAAAGTACATGTGGTCATCCTCCTTAGAGTCCTAAACAAAATTCATGAGGTTTTAGGAGAAAAATATGGCATTATATGTGCATTTGAGGCCTTTTCTCCATGACTAATCACTATCAGGGTTTAAGAAAGGTTTTAAACCTATTTAGGGTCTTAACAATTGTTTATAAATAAAATATCATTAAATGACCTCCTTACACTTTAAAAATATTATTATTAGACCCCTTAAACTATTACAAAAGTCTTAGGCTCCCATTTAAAGTGTGGGAAATGGTATGAGCATCTGAAGTTGCTCTTTGGGTGGTTTGCTTAATGTTTCTTGAGCTTGAGATAGGTCTATATTAGGTTTTAGGTCTCAGAACCTCATTATATGAATGTGAAGATTTAAAACACCTTTGAAAAATCCATCTCAATTATTCCAAATGCCTCATCATTCCTTGTTACTCCTCTATATGTTTAGGGTACATTGGTTATGGTGTTGGGGTTTAAGAGTTATCTCCTTTTTGCTAGACCTCAAGGGTACTTGGATGGAAACCTAAATTGTGTTGACACCTAAGAATGTATGGATACATATACTACATATTTTCACTATCTCAAGATCCCCCCCATGAGTTTTTGAATCCTACTTTGTGCCATTTTAGCTCAAATGGACCTCTAGGTCTCATGGTTGCCCTTACCCATAGAGTGGGCAAGGTTTGAGACAAAACAATAGATACTTATACTATTTATCTAACCTTTAAATTTCCATAAACATATTTTTCAACCCATGACCACCATCTTTACCAATTTAAAAAGTATGATCATGCCTATAGGACCTTTAAAACTTTAATTTCCTTCATGACTTGGACTACCTACTAGTGTGACTTTAGGGTTTTAGGCCTGACTAGTTTTGATATTTTCACCTTGTCATCAGACCTAAGTAATCAGATTGAGGTATTGAAAACAATCTAATAGTAGTCACCAAAAATATTTCATCTTTTTGTACCCTCTACAATCCTCACCTTTCTCAAAATAAGCTAAATTCTCATAGAGCAAGCAGATCTTGGAGCATATGC